>APFE030088183.1:550-21481 GCA_000404065.3 Pinus taeda
TTAGCTCCTTAAGGAATGGGATGCATGAACCCTCAAGGAGCGAACTTGCCAGTGCAATATTCCCTCTAGAAGCTTCCAAAATTGACTCAAAGTGAGTTTTTAAGAATAAACTTGTGCCTTTTTAACTTTTACAGGGGTTCACACCCACAAACGCAGATACAGAGCAGTCAGGTGCATAGGGGACATGACCAATGGGTGTGGTACCACAGGTAATGCTAAGAGAAAGTGCAAAACCACAGTTTTAGAGATTTTTAAGCACTTTCTCTCATTTTCAAAGCTTGATATGCAGAGCTGAGGTTTAAGACTTGCAAAGGAGGTATGTATGAGTGGTGATAGACTCATATTGATTGCAGAAAGTCAAAGTGACAATTTTTGTGCAACAGGATGAACAAAACAAATGATAAGTCATGATGTGGGTTGTGGGGTCTTCTCTAGTCTTACCATTGAACTTAGGAATGTATGCTATCATTTTATGTGGTATAGGTGGCAATGAGAGATTATGCTTGATGGGATTGTACATTAACTTAGACAGATCAGGAAAAGCTAGTGTTACCAAGAAAGGTAAGTTGAATGATACTTGGGGGTGGAGGTAGGTTCCCCCTGTGACCCAAGTGGATAAGGTGTTCCACCCATAGCTTGGTTTCCAGTGTTAGGTTGACCTGTGGAAGTGGTTTAGATAAAGGTGTTAACTCCAACACCCATGTAAACTTGTTGTCAGTTAATTCCCTCAGGATGAATGCCCTCAGTGGCAAGAGGATTCCCAAATGGTTGTTGACCTTTTGGGACAAAGGGTGTTCCATTACCAAAATTATTATAGCCCCATGGATTAAACATATATAAATCATTACATCTCCCTTAGGCATTCCATAGGTCAAATATATGGCTTTGAAATGCATATCCTCCTAATAGTTGACTTCCAAAAGGATTCAAGAACCCACTAGAAATGAATGTACCCCAAACTATGCTAGAAGATCACATGGATGAGGTGAAAGGATTCAAACAAAAATAAAATATATGGTTAGGTATATTTTCACTCCCTACTTGTTGGAAATACTAAGAGGAGGGCATGAATATGTATTTATTTCAATTTTTATTAATGCTAGTTAATATTTTTCACAATTTTGAGCCAGAAGTTAAGGAACAAAAAAGAGAATTTTTATTAACAAAAATGTTGAGGAAACCAATCCTCTATTACAAAAGTGACAAGCTCCAACTTGTAAAAAAAAAAAAATTGTTTCAAGGCTCCAACCTTGAGGACACCAATCCTAAGACCAAAAACCAAGCTCCAACTTGTGTAAAAACATTTCAAGGCTCCAACCTTGAGAAAATTCTCCAAGACTCCAATCTTGGTGAGGACACCAATCCTTCAACAACAAATGAGCTTCAATTTTTTTCAATACTTTCAAAACATTTTCCAATACTTCTTTCAGTGTAGGTCTGCACTCTTCTATATCTTCTCAAGTCCCCAAAAAATAACTCTTCATATTTCTAAACTAAGTCTTACTGTTTAAATTTATTCCTAGTTTGGCAAAACAATATCCTCCATAAGTTTTTTACCAAAGTATATTTTTTTCAATTACAAGTCCTCAAGAAGATCTACCACGAGTGACACAAATGTGATTTGTAATATCTAGAGAGATGTCAATAGAATTTGTAACAGGTCCTCAAAGGTTCACATAGATTCCACCATAAGTCCAAAAAACTTTCTTCGCATATATATAACAAGGTATCTTCTACATGTATCTTCCTTGGAATAAAGTTATATGTATACTCAGATGAAGTCCAATAAGTATCATTAGTCTGGAAAAACCCTTAATTCTCATCATTCCAAAGTGTGTAAAAATAACCCAATTCTGAAACGAATTTGTAATGGATGAGTCCCCAATGATTCTAAAATGAACACCAAACAATCTTGGTCTTCAATAAGTGATCCACAATAGATACACTAAATATTAGCATTAAAATATTTGCCAACTAATCTATAATAGGTCTACAATGAGTAGCCCTCCTCAATTCCGCAAGAGTTACATACAAGTCAGCAACATTTTATGATATACCATTTTTTCTCTTATTAGTTAATGAGATGTGGATTGTATCTTTTCTTCACCAAACTCTGATGCTTGGTTGGATGCCTAATTCAACTATCTTTTTTTCATATTTACAGTGTTTCAACCAATGGTGAAGAGACACATTAATTGGAGTTTTTATGTTTTAGTGAGCCTACATGAGTCGACTAGAAAACTTTAATCAAATTCATCATATGTTGTTTCAAAAATCAAAATAACCATAATGAAAGGGAGTTAGGAGACAAGTTTATGCTTTTAAAGGTTGAGTCCATACAGGTTGGTAGAATTTATTTTTGTTTGTGGAAAAACCTGTGAACAGTTTTTGAAACCAACATTTCGGACTAGTTTAGTGAGTCCATCATCAGGGAAATGTGATTTGTATTTTGAGAAGAGAGAGTGTGAAATTATGGAGCTATTAGTAGCTCCATAATTTCACGCTCTCTCTTCTCAAATTACAAATCACGTTGCCCTAAATATGGACTCACTAAGCTAGTCTGAAACATTGGTTTCAAAAGTTGTTCACAGGTTTTTCCACAAACAAAAATAAAGTTTATGCTTGTTGGAAAGGGGAAAGTGCCCTTTACAGGCTGGTGAAATATTCATTTTAAGATGATGTCTCAAGTATTAAGAAAAATATTTTTTCTTTATGACAGTCCTAGAATTATAGGATAGACCATATGGTTTTTGGAATGGTTTTCTGGATTAAGGTTTATAAGGATTAATCATGCATTAAGGCATTAGGAATAAGATATTATAATTAGGTATCATCATCATGAATCTAGGCATTAAGGTTAGGGATTCTTCATCAAGATCATGTACAACATCTAGGGTTTCTTTAGGATATCTTTAGGGCATCATGTTATTATGGGTTAGATATAATCATATTGACATCAATGACAACCTTATCCAACACTACTGAGATACCAACACGCATCATGGTGTTGGAAATGTAACTAGTTTCAATATTCATAGTTTTTATTGTACTCATTTCAATATGTACTTTATGTAACAAACAAAATAAGAAAAGAAAAACTTATTATTTTAAAGAATGTGTTTCATGCTCATTATTGATGGTCTTCTAGGTTAAAGCATGTTCTTCATGCTTCTAGGGTTTTTTAGGTGATAGGATATATTGTAATGAGTCAAGAGATTCAACATCATGATTATAAGACACTTTCGGGTAGGATGTGTCTTGTAAAAGAATTATTTTGAGTCTATAAGGTCTTGGAAACTATCAAGTAAAAGTCGGCCCTCAAAGGTTCAATTTAGCCTAAAGGAAGGAATTTTCCATTGGAAAGGAAATAAATAGAAGCAATTTTGACTTCATTTAACAGTCATTCACTCAGAAGTCTAATCTCTCAAGAAAAGCTTTCATATGAAACTAGGAAGAAATAAGAAAAGAAGATCAAAGGTATATAAGGAAAGAATAAGTAAGAAGATCAGTTTTGGGGCTTTATCTCTCTCACACATGTGAAATCTAGGGTTTCTGCAGCTTTATGATCAACCAAAACTGCAAGTATAAATTACAAGAGAGTGAGTTGCAGTGTTAAGTTTTTAAAAGGGCAAATCATTTATTTTTGACGTCGATGACCTTGGAAGGATCTTTCTTGCTCAAAGGAGGATCTCTTGAAGAACATTACGAGGGTTTTTGTTGCAGCTATAGGACTGAAGTTGTAGGACAAGGTTGCAGGTACAAGTTACGAGGTCGAAGTTGTAGCTGGAAGTGAGCTAATGTAGGATTGAGCCTTGTTGACTTTAAAGGGCTGACTTGGTACTTGGAGGAGGACTTGGTCTAGGGTTTGGGCCTTTGTTGTCTCTTTTGAAGTAGGTTCTATAAGAATATTTTCTAGTTTTTCCCCCTTGGAGGGTTTTTTTCCTAGCTTGGAGTGTAATTTTTGTGTCCATTGTCTATTATGTTTTTATCTTGATATTTGTTTGATGAAAATATCTAATAAAGAAACACAGGAACAGAATTAAAGTTCACGAGAAAGTATTAAGCAATAAGGAAACCTGAATAGATAGTTTCCACAGTGCATTTTCCAACATGGTATCAGAGCTAAGGTGAAAAGGTGAATGCAGTTGGAAGGATCATCTTGTGGACATAAGAAAGGTTTTTTAAGCGGAATCATTTGTAGAAGAATATGCCAAAACCTCATCAAAGGAAATCCTAAAGAGGAAGATTACATGAATGTTGTTGATCTCTCTTGGAAAGGAGATATATTAAAGGCTCATTGGAAGACATCTTTGATGGAAGAACCAAAGGATCTTGGTATCATTCACCACTCCTTGAAGTTGTTGTTGAAGACATCCTAGAAGATATATTTCCAGGACATCATTGAAGTTTTTAAAGATCTTGAAATCCTCGAAATATTTGGAGATGTCATCAAAGAAGGGGAGATTATTGATTGACAAGTAAGTATGATATTGTTGCTCTATGTCTAGATATAAAGGTCATATGGGTTCATTATGCAAGGAAATAAATAATATCATTGGCTCAACAAATTTCCTATCATGGAAGAAAAGGATTGAATTGAAACTTATAGAACATGAAGTAATGGAATATGTCCTACGTGAAGTTACTGAACCTAGAAAATAAGGGACTTAAGATCTAGAAAAATACAAGAAAGGGGAAGTTAGGGCATAAAGGGTCATTGTTGAATCCATTAAGGATCATCTAGTTCCCTTATTGCTAATTTGAAAACTTATAAGTCTATGTATGACAAGCTAGTAAATGTTTACTCTATAAGTACATCAGGGAAAAATATCTCTTTGAGAAATAAATTATATAAAATGAAGAAATCGAAGGATAATGATATGTCCCCCTTTCTAATGAAGATATATCAAATAAGGGATCTGTTGAAGGGGCTTGAGGAAATAATTTTTGATTGTGAAATGACCACATGTGTACTAAATTCCTTACCACCAGAATGGAGTACTTTTGCAATGAGCATCTACTCTAAGAAAGGCTCAACTCCTTTTGATGAGTTTTGGGTTCAATGCATCTTGTAGGCCCACTAGGATCAAGGAAAAGGATGATATTGAATAAAATGAACAGTCTCAAGCCTTTATTGCAAGAACCAATAAGTTGAAGTAGGGAAATTTTGGAAAGCCCAAGAAGAAGACTAATATGTCAAAGGTTCAATGTTTTGGATGCAATGAATTTGTAAAGTTTAAGAGGGATTGTCCAAATAAGCTAAACAATAAAAGAAAAGAAAGAAGAAAAAATCACACTGTTGAAGAAATGGGAGAACCTGAGAAGTATTCGAAGAAAGATGTCAAAGATATTTACTATTGAGGAAGACATACTCTCTATCAGGTTCTTAGTAAGGTTGATCTTTCCTTTAAAATAGCATGCATTATTGTTTAATTTAGAAAGTTTTTTTTTAAGTATGGAATCATAGATAGAAGCATGTGATAGTAGAATATTTAGAGTTTAATTTATTGAATTGATTTATATGAATCATATAGTCTTTAAAATTGGACCATTTTTCATATTATTATTCATCCAGGAATTCTCTAATGTTATGTTTGAGGTAATCATTTTTCTAAGGTGTATCATCATGATCTTGTAAGACCCATGACTTTGGAAGGTTTTTGGAAGAAGATTTATGACAAAATTAGTATATATTCCACATTGTATAGAAACAATACTCTTGAAGGATGAAGGAATGCATTTGTTCAATAGCTAGATGATTGTATGAAAGATTAGGAATTCATATATGAAGTAACTTTTGGGTAGGATTCATATGTACAAAATCATGTTATGGAAGTTAGTCATAAATTATGCATGGCGAATCTTCCGTTTAGTTGTATGATTCCTAAGAGATGAATTTGACTTACTCTAGAATGAATAAAGAACTATGACTTTCTCACTAGATCATATAAGAATAGTAACATCCAGTATATTCTCTCGAAGAAAATTGTAACTTGGAAATCAAGTTCGATCCTCAGGCATTTTGATGCATGAAGGAAGTTTTTTGTGATGGACCATGATGATATTGATGCTTGGATGAGAAGGTCATCAAGATGAGGTAAGTCTAACACTAATAATTGTTGTTGGTTATCTGATTAACATATTATTTTTACTACTTGGAAGGATATTGTAAGAGTAAATGAAGAATGTTGAGGCAAGCTCATGATATGATGTTGGAAATCATGAAGTCAAGATGTTTTCATCCTTAGATTAAGAGGTAGCAAGTGTGAGAAGATAACTTGAAGGTAAAGTTCGTACAATAATAAAGGATCACTTTCTTTAGGAAGCTATGATTAGCTTGAAGTTTGGTAAGGCTCAATATGATGCCTTCATCGATAATGAAAAGATGAATGTGATGTACAAGATTGAGCCTATAAAAGGAATTATATGGCTCCACGATACCCAAGAAAGAAGAAATATTGATGTAATGAGATACTAAGGAAAGAGGGAGCCATGTAGTTATCTCCAGAAAGAACAAGTAATTGATATTCTTATGAATATAAGCTATAAGAATTATGGTGTTGACTTCCCAAATTGAAAGTAAGTCTAGAATATCCTTTGGATTTGAGAGGGAGTAAAGGAGTCTCCTTGAATACGAGAAAGGAAATATTCCCTGATCAAGAGGGAATGGAGATATCCTCTATGGTTGAGAGGGAGTGATGATGGAAATCACATGTGCATTCTCTTTTTCATGTGTTGCACACTTAACCAGGAATAGCAGTTGTAAGTATAAATGAAGGCCTTAGAAATATAATGGTGGAGGATTGGATAAGAATCAGGGGTTTCCTTGAGGATAGGCCATCCAAGAAAGGAAAGGTGCTGACACTCTTTAAGGATAGGAAAGGTATCCAAGATAAGAATGGTTGAAGAGGACTGATACTTTTTAAGGATTAGGAATCCAAGATAAGAATATTCCTAAAAGTATATACCTAGTGAACATCTAGATGGGGTATGTTCCTTGTACAGGTAATGCGATATCACATGTAAAGCCTCCTAACATAATTCTCTTTAATGAAGTCGAGTTTCCCTATTTTGGCCTCAAAGACAGTGCTAGTTGTAACATTGATGCTTATAGTTGGCTTATCAATCTACCTCTTCTAATGAGAAATCTTTTGTCTGAAAATGATGTTGTACAAAGTTGAACAATTATGAATACATCCCTAGTTAAGAGGGAGTGATGGAAATGTAACTAGTTTGAGTCTTCATAATTGTTGTTGTACTTATTTAAATATGTATCTTATGTAACAAAAAAAATAAGAAAAGATAAAGTTATTATTTTAAAGCTTAGGTTTCATGATCATTATTAATAGTATTCTAGGTAAAAGTTTGTTCTTCATGATTCTATGGTTTGTTAGATCACAGAATATATTGTCATGTGTCAAGAGCGTCGACATCATGATTATAAGACCCTTCTGGGCAAGATGTATCTTGTAAAAGAATTTATTTTGAGTCTAGAAAGTCCTATAAACTTTCAAATTACAAGTCATCTCTGGCAACTTCAAGTTGGCCTAAAGGAAGGAATTCAACCCCTTGGAAAGGCTATAAATAGAAGCAATTTCAACCTCATTTTGCACTCACTCACTCACAAGTTTGATATCTTAATAAAAGGTTTGATCTATAGTTATGAATCAAGAAGAAAAGAATACGAAAGCTCTAGAAGGCAAGAATAAGGAAGAATATATGTTTTTGGACTCTGTCTCTCTCACATGTGCCAAATATAGGGTTTTTTCAGCTCCAAGAAAGGTTGAAATTGCAAGTCTAAATTACAAAAGAGCAAGTTGTAGTATCAAGTTTCTAGAAGAGCAAATCTTTTTTTTTAACTCGTTGACCTTTGAAGAATTTTCCTTGCTCAAAGGAGGATCTCTTAAAGAACTATCCTAGGGTTTGTACAACAACTATAGGGTCGATGTTGTAGGGACGAAGTTGCAAGGACAAAGTTGGGAGTCGAAGTTGTAGTTGGAAGTTGGTTGATGCAGAAATGATCCTTGTTGAATTTAAAGGGCTAACTTGGTACTTGGAGGAGGACTTGGTCTAGGTTTTGGGTCTTTTTTGTCTCATTTGAAGCAGATTCTATAAGAAGACAATATTTTCTAAATTTTTCCCCTTGCAAGGATTTTTCCCTAGCTTGGAGCCTAATTTATATGTCCATTGTTTGTTTTGTTTTGATCTTGATATTTGTTTGATGAAAATATCTAATAAATAAGCACAAGAGGGTAATTAAAGTTCACAAACAAGTATTAAGGAATAAGAAAAATGTAAATTGATAGATGCCACGTTGCATTTTCCAACACGTGGGACCTGAGAAACTAGATGTTAATGAGAAATTTGAACCTCTAACATTGGACATAAAGATACTAGACATGACTAAACTATACAAATTTCAGAGGGAAGGTTAGATACCATAGATAGTGTTTGATAATTCTTAGTTATCTTTTGGCATTCCTTTTAGAAGTTTATATGTATGATTAGAGAATGAAAATAAATTACTTAACTTATATATAATCGAAGTTAAAATTTTATATTCATTTTTAATAATGTTGTGTGAAAGTGAAAATCTACAATTACAAGTTTTACTCAGTAAAAATTAATTTTGAATTTTACTTTTAATATCTCAAAATAATTGTAAATTCATTTGGATTTATTTCCATTTGAAAATGGGTTTATTTCTAGAAAATAATATGTTAATTTTAATGGATTGTTTAAAGGATATGTTAATTTAAATTAATTATTCCAATTTGGAAGAGTAATTATTTATCTTTTGGTATGCAAAGGATATATTCATAAGGTTGGTTCGTTCCATTTGATGTTTATTCAATCAAATTTATTCAATCACAATTGCCAACAAAGAACTTTGATATGGATATCTACAAAGAACTTTAAGAGGGAAGGTTGGATACCAACTTTGATTGTTTTTAATAAAAGAAACCATACAATTTTTTTATTTATTTTTAAATAGTTATTATTGCTTTGATTATTTATTTAACCTTTTTTATAAAAGAAATAGTGTGGTTTGGTATAAATTCTTTAAGAAATTTATTCATATTAATGAAATGTGTTCTCATAATCCAAAATGAGTAATCATTAACAATTTGATGCAGGAGCATCTAAGCCCCCCTTAATTAAAGGAGGAATCCAAAGCGGAGAAGGAGGAGATGTGGACCATCGAGCAAAACAGTGAACAATTCTGTTTAAACAGAGCTAGATTGATGGAACTAATAATGTCTCAAAAAGAATTTAGTTAATGCAATCTGCCACATATGTATGCATGTAGAAAGAATTCAAGGTAGTTCAGTGATTTGTGAGAATTGATCAGATCCTTTTAGTGATCTGATCCAATATTTCTGGAAACAATGAACCTGTGTGTTCTATATATATCGTGAGACATACAGTCAATATAGGGATAGAAGGGGGAGTAATGCAAAGTGAGAGATAGTTTTTAAAATGTAGTCAGAGGAGAACTCGTTCTAAGGTTGTAATGCCTTAGATCTATATTCATATCGTGTATAAAGATAAAGTGTGTTTCAGTGTTTGATTTGTGTGTCTATGTGTTTATGTAATAATGCCTTATGTGTTCTCTATGTATATATGTGATGATGGCTTGAATCCAGTGTTGGTAGATTATTGTTCGACCATCTATCACTACGAGGACCGATGGCGCTCCATTGAAAAGGAGTTAACCATTATAGAGTTAATTTGTGTGTTAAATGGAGAGTGGCAGAGAAACTAGGTTTTAGCATAAAATCCATCAAAGACAAGCAGAATCAAGTTAAGGGAAAATGGTGAAGGAAATGGATGTCGACCATTTGATCGATAGATCAAAGACAAGATCAATGGTTATCGTGTGGGTAAACTACGGGGGCGTTAATATGCGAGAAAGGCAGTTTCGCAACAGTGGAAGTGGATTTTGGCTGGAAGAAATACCATAAGCGGTATTTTCTGATTGGCTCTGATTCCACTTAGCGGAAGACACGTGGCAGTGGGGAGGAGAGAGGAAACTACCTTTCGAGTGGTTAATCCTCGTGCTAGTCATGCATCCAAAATCCCTGACAGTCATTGAATCTAGAGTGAGGTGATCGACGGTCGAGATCAAGGGACTATTTGATTTTCGGAGCGAATATTGACCGTTGACCAAAGGAAATATTGGATGACAGAGATTGATTGATCGATGATCGACAAATGGAGAGCGCGATGGACAGTGTGGCAGAATGTCGATATGTGATTACACGATATCATCGATAACCGATGATCGACAATCGGAGAGATCGCTAATCGGAGATCGGAGGTCAGAGTGGTACTGCGAAATGGTGCAAAGGAGTAGACTTTCCGATATTTATAGAGGCGGGTTTATAATATTTGAGATCTGGCCCAAGGGTTCCAGTGGGGTTTTCTTTGTATTTCCCTTGTTCCCATGTATTTCTGATAATTGTATGGTTTTATGGTTTTTAAAGGAAAAGCCGAAAGAATGTGTGGTCCATGGTTTTAAGGCTTAAAGGCCATTATTAATGCTTCTAATAGGGGTTTGTGGGCCATAACCCACAGGCCTCAAGATCAAATATTGAAATGAAAGGGGAAATTGGTTATACCCCTATTTCTCTTTTCATCACAATTTAATAAAATTTCATTTAGATTAACCTTTATATCTATTTTGGCAAAGATGATGATGTCATTCTTAACCTTACAAATTTAATTATAATATATCATTTTTTGAGAAAATTTCAAAGCCCTTCCATATATCCAATAGGTAGGCATGGATATTGGCAATATCACAAAGATTTTTTACTTTGCCTATAAATATAGGGATCTTAATCCAATTAAACTATGAAAATCTTAGTTTGAGGAAAATGTCATTGTTTCCCAAAAGTCACTGAATCATGATTAGTTTTTATTTATCACATTGTTAAAACGATAATGAATAAGGCTTTATAGAAAAAAATTAACATCACATTAATACACTGATCCAATGAGTAATAAACCAAGTAGTAAGCATTATAAAAATTGCCCTTTTCCATTAAATATATAGATTAAGTCATTGTGTATGTATTACTCGAAGTTATCATTATCAATTTACAAGGACATATTCAATTCTAAGACAACATCTAAGATCATAATAATAAATATTTTTATCTAGGAATCAATGGATCTATAGGAGGAGAGGATGTCAACTTATTTTAACTCTAATAAATTGCATATTTTTATAGCTAAAAAGAAAAAAGAAAAAGTGAATTATTTCTAAATCCCTTCCTAATATAAATTGTTTATGCCAAAAGCTTTTTAGAGCAAGCTTGCAATGACATTCTCAATGCCAAAGGCGGCTATGATAGCTTGATAGTGGAAAAATCCTAACATCATCGCTTATCTACTTAAACTCAAGAGCCCTCTTTCGATTCTTCCTAGTTGATGTTTAATCATCACACTTCTCTTTAGATTTATAATCAAAGAATTCCTACCTACTTCCTCTCTCCTTTTCATTTGACCTTCTCTTTCCCTTGAATAAGTGTGCCTTGTGCTTACCACAAAGATTTCCTTCATCAAGTAACCTATGTTGGTCCTTGACTAATATATTAAAAAGAGTGTCAAAGGTGTAATCCTTACCATCTTCCTCATGCAATCTCCAATTGGTGTAGAATGAGGAGTAGAGAACATCATAAGGTGTTCTGAGATTCATCAGTACTAGTTGAAAGAGTTTTCCATATTTCTTCATAACCTCTTCCCACATTCTCCTAACTTCAATTGCAACCCCTTGACAATTGTCGCAAGAATGAAAATTTTGCGATAGTTTCTTTTAATGCTAACAAATGTGTAAATGATCTAAATAGTCATCAATCCTTTAAAAGGAATGGGAATCAAGAGATATCAATTCTTTATCTAACTACATGACTTGAATTTTATCAACTATGTCAAATAGTGTCTTCAACTTCTTCTATATTTCATTATGGTAGTCAAACACACTTATATGCAAATGAATTTCTCAATAAATATAGGTCATAATGTCCCCAACGACCTTGTTTTTCTTTCCAAGGATGACAAACTTGACTTGGTCATCCTTTGAATTTGGAATAATGATCTTCATATATTGCTAGATCCCTTTACTTGTTAGTAGAGTTTCCATGTGTGATGAACAAACAACATAATTATATCCATCAAAATGACTAGATCAATATTAGAATCCAAATTCAAAATTATAATATATCTAAACTATTCAAATACGTTCCAATCAACAAATCAATCATTTAAGATTAAATCACTACAATACCTAACTTAGCATGATTTTAAGGCATCAAGGCTAGGTAAAAATCTGTAGATTTTATACCACGTTGGGGATGAAATTGAATAGAGAATGGGTAATAGAATATAAAATAAATAGTCAAAAGAGTAATAATGCTCCAAGATGAGAGGTGTTGTCTAAATACATTGTTTCAACACTTAATCACAACACATTGTGATTAGAACATTGAAATGCATGATAATGAGATAATAATTCATCAAATTATTGATGCATATTTGACCCATGGGTTCCTATGTTTGTAATTTCAAAATCTAACCAACTCCCTCGAATTGTGGAAGATTCATTCCATAAATGAGCATCAATAGTTCCATCCATCTCTCTGCTCAATCCACTCTATTTCGTTAATAGTTCCAACTATTTCCGTGAAATATTCTCTATTTTGTTAGCTAGTTGAATTATTCTAGTTGATCATATTTTTTTGGCTAGTCAACTTGACCATTCAATCAATCCAACCACTTAGATTATCATACAGCCAACTACTCCATCAGTCAACCACTCAATTATAGTTGATCCCTCAAATGACTATCTCATGTTAGTTGGTCCTCTGTTGGTAGATTCTTCTACTAGCTATGTCTAGAAGCTCTAGGGGCATGATGAACCAGTAAGACCTTAGGTTCCAACACAATTTCCATTTTGAGGTCATAGTTCTCATTAAGTCAATAAAATATGTTTAATGTAGCTTCAATAAAGCTTAGCATAGAAAATGTTAAAATTGATTGTCTCATTTTGGGAGATCCATTGCATACAAATTGCTACCAAGAGAGTATTTATATTATTTTATAGTGAAGAAGAAGTTGGAGGATGAAATAAAGATATAGGCTTGATTTCTCCAACCTTGTTGCACTTCATATTTAATATGTACAACTTTAAAAAATGGTTATTTTGTGTGGTTACATCCTTTTTAAGGTGATGAAAGGCATTCTGAAATTTTAAAGTGATACTTTTTAGAAATTCTATAGGTGATATACTTTGAAAAAGAGTTTAAAAAAATTAAAGAAATTGGTGATATTCTTTAAAGTACAGGCTTGTAATTGATCTTCAAAGCAAAAATCTAGTTGTATAATTTGTATGTCATCCCTTACGACAAAAATGTTCATTTGAAATATTTTTGTGTTTTAGATATGCTAAATATCTAAATAAGGGAATCTTAGGTACACCTCATGTAGTGTGTGATGGTGAATTTTTCATGGAGGTTTATATTGTTTTATCATTTCTTTTGAAATTATCATACTCATTCAACACAACGCACACAAAGTTCAAAGTAAGTGAATGAAATCAAGGGATATAATTAATAGCAATAAATCATATGTGATCAAGCAACTACAAAGATATCAAATTGAGAATCACATCAACATTCAACAACGAATTTAACATCAATAATTCAAGTCAATGGGAAAATAAATCTAGGAAACCATTGTTAAACATTCAAATTTGAATGTCAATTTATACTTGTAATGGTTTTTTTTTTGTAAATTTCAAATAAAAATCAAGTTGGATTGCATTGTAAATTGTAACTTTTAAGTGAATGCTTAGTTGAACTTGACACCCAAGAATCAATTAAGTTATTGTATAACTTATTCCTTGAGTTAAAATTGGTAAGTTTTGAGTTCTTCAATTTGTAATTCAATTGACAAATTAGACCTTCTTGAAACGGAATAAGGAGGTCATTGTCATCAAACTAAAATCATAAGTTGGGAAACAAGAATCAATTGAGCATGATATTTAAAAAAAAATAAAAATAAACAAGTACAATAAAGCTAGTACAAATTAGCATGACAATAAGAACAAATAGAATAATGGAATTGGTCTACTTATTGGAAACATTGTGTGAAACAACAAAAAACAATTCAGTGAAAATGACCAACATAACATTTGAAAATGTTCTTATATGTTCATAAGTCTTGTAAATGAAGATTCATTTGCTACATTCTCAATACAAACTATTGAATGATGAAATCAAGGATGTCAAACATCAACATTCAATGAAGTGTTTTAAACCAATCCTTGTTTAGGAAAATGCTCTCTATGATAATTATGATGATGATGATGATTCCAATAAACAAGTCACTCATGAACAACTTAGTTAGGCAACTTTAATCACAAATGAAGATGAATTTGTACATAATAAATTCCATCATGATATTTCCAACAAAGTTGTAGGACCATGAGAAGGAATACATTGCAATAAAAATAAACATGGGATAGGATATGATAAACACAATAACTTTCATATCCTAAATTATTCAAAATATTCAAATTTATTAGTGAAGGATTTCTTGATCCATTGGCTTCATAAATTAATGAGGAAAACACAAAGTGCAAACCATGCTATTGTATTGGTCCCATGGAAGATCAATGTTTTGATATGCATCCTTGACAACATTCTAGAAAGAAGAATCATACAATATAAAATTTCAACATAGGTGGATTTATACAAGTTAGTAGTAGTCATCAACATCTGAGCAATTATATCAGTCTTATTGAAGAATTAAATATTGAGTAAACATAAATCTTGTAGTATACAATGAAATGATATTGATAATCTCTTGTACCTCAAAGGGGGAAGTACAATGATGAAAATATACTACACCTTAAGTGGGGAAGTGAATGAAATCAAGTGAACCACTCTTTGTCTCTCCTTTTAGTTTACAAAGGGGGAATTGATAATGGTTTTCTGACTCAATGTTTCCAGGAAAAATAAAAATAAAAAATAATAAAAAAAAAATAAAAAATAATAATAAAAAAATAAAAAAAAAAAATAAATAATAAATAAATAAAAAATAAAATAAAATAAAATAAAAAATAAAAAAATTATATGGGAATAAAAAAACACCAAATGGGACACAAACAAATCACTAAATAAGAAAACAAATCGCTAAATGGAAAATAAAGTCACCAAATTGGCAATAACTAAATTTCCAAATGGGTAAAGAAATGGAAAAATGAGAAACAAACAAATGTCCATATGAGAATTGATTGTGTCTAGATGGTAGAATTAGACATATATTGATTTGACAATCAAGCAATTCCAAACAGACACATAGTTTATTACTAAACAATGATTTGGTGATTTTTTAGGAAATACTTCATTGAGGCTCAACTTAGAAGTTTCAAGATGAAGGTTTGAAGATGATACCAATTTATGATACAATACTATTATTATTGTTTGTACTTATGATTGAGGAGGAAATGTTAGCCTATGAATCTTATATATACATGAAGTCCAAGTACACATTGGTGTAATTTTTATTATGGGATATATTATTATCCTCATTATGTTTCTAGTTTCCTACTTTGCCTCGCCTTATCTTACCTCTTGATAAGGTGTCAATGTGAGAGAAATTGTGGTGGTTTCTTTTTTGTATTATATAATTTTATGATTGGAATGAACAGAATGTCATGAGATGGCTTAAAGCCTTTTCCACCAAACTTATTTTCTATTGTCCTATATTGTGTTTTATTTCTTAATAATATCTAGAGGGGTTCTTTAGTTAAATAGTTGCTTAGCATGTTCAGTGGCCCTTTACACCCTTGTGAGGCAAGGACAAGAATTAGTCTACTTGGGGGAAAGATAATTGGACTTCCCCTTCCTCATTTTTCCTAAATAGAACTACTATGTAGTAAGGATGAACATGACACTCATGGGAAAAGGAATATCATGCTCAATGGTGCTACGGTAGGATAATAATTCTAGGTAGAGGGAGTGAGTATTGTGTGTTACCTAGTAAATCGATCACCCTCAGCAACATTGGTTGAAGGGAATTCACATGAAAAATGGAATGGTAAGAAATACTCTCTTAAATATATCATTGTTTTTTGTTGTGACGATTATATACATGTTCCAAAGGAAATAGGTAGATAATAAAGTTGAAAAAATCATATTTATTTGTTATAAATATGGTTTAAAATGTTATCATCTTTAGAATCCATAAATTATGAAGGTCCCTTATGGTGGAGATGTTGTCCTTAGAGGGGTAAAATATGTTTTCTAAAAATAAGTTCCACCAAGAGAAACAATAATTAGAGGTATTGGAATTCGAGCTATAGGTTGAAGAGTATAACCCAACAAAGGAACATGATTCAGAAGAAGAAGGAGCTCATACTCTGATATTGAGAATATCAGTTCAGGAAATAAGAAAACCATAAAGGTATACTCCACCTAATTTTTATTCTAGTTTTCCTATGTCTATTATTGATAATGTTATGAAAACTGTTAAGGATGCAATGCATTCATAACATGGTAAACTTCATAAAATGTCATGTTCAAGGAAATGGTATCCTAGACAAGAATGAGGCTTGGGACGTCATTTAGTTGCTAGCTAGAAGAAAGACTTTGGTAGAAAATGGGTGTTAAGAAAAATATGAATGTAGAATTTAAAGTGGGGAACATAAAGCTCAATAGTAGCAAAAATTTATTCCTAAGTAGATGGAATTGACTTTGGTAAAAAAAAAATCTCTTGTTGCTAAGTTTCTTTTATTTTCCTGAAGTGGAACAAATATATGTGCAACATTCCTAAATGGGGATATGGAGAAAGAAATCTACATGAATCAACAAGAGGTTTTCATAGTGAAAAGGGAGAAAGAGTTGGTTCACCAACTAAAAAAATTCCTTGTATGGGTTAAAGTAATTTTTAAGGATGTGTTGTCAAAATTTTGATAATTATATATTGGAACTTGGTTTCATAAGGAATAAAGCTTCTCACTATGTTTATGTCAAATTAGTAAGTGATCCTTTTATTTGTATAGTTTTATGTGTGGATGATATGTTGTTGATTGGAAACAACACAATAATCATCAAGGAAGTGAAAAATCAATTGTCCTCTAAATATGACATGAAACATCTTAGTGTTGAAAAATTTATTTTGGGTATGTAAATTAAAGTGGATTGAGAAAACAAGAAACTTTGGTTGAATAAGATGAAATATGTTATGATCCAGGTGGATATTGGTGGCCACCCTCCTAGTCCACTTGGACCCCCACCATTGTTTCTTTTAGTTTTTTAGTTTCCTTAATTGTAGCATAGTTCACTATTTTTGGCAGCTTTTCAGGGCCTGAACTTCTGGAGCTGTTTTGAGGCCCTAAAGAGCGTTTTTTTGGGAAAGCAAGCGAACATTATAATTTTCCTAATAGTTTCAATAGAAAGAAGTATTCCTCGGATAAAGATTTCTAACAAGGTATTATGTGTGTCAAACGGAGATCGTATGCCAAATTTACGACCCCATGAAGTTGATGTACCAATTTACCCAAATGGGGCCCATAGTTTGGTGCTTCATCTCCTAGGGTTAGGTTTTTGGATGTTTATGGTTTTCCATTATTTCCCAATAATAAATAGGCCTTCGAGCCTCATTATAATACATTTCAGAGGCGTGTAGCCTTCACATCTCTTCTCAGAGATAAGCTACCATCATCCAAGCTAATTTATTTCTATTCTTTATGTAAGCATATTTCAATTCTTTGATATTAATGAAATGAATTTTTATTCCTATTGCATCTCTATGTTTGTGTTTATATATATATTTTGTTTCGTTCCTCCATAATTCTGGATCATGTTCACATGATATTGTAAAGGTTTAATATGCAAGAATGTAGATTAGCTAGTGTCCCTATACCTATAAGTGTAAATTTATGTGTAGATAAATGTCCCAAGACATGGAAAGATGAAGAATGCATGTCTCATGTTCCATATACTAATGATGTTAGGAGTTTGATGTATGAAATGGTTTGTGTTATATTAGAAAATGCATATGCAATGGAAGTGTTGAGCAAGCATATGTCAAAACTAAGGGAGGAGCATTAGATAGCTATAAAGAGAGTTTTTAGGTATTTGCATGGAGCTATAGGTTATGGAATTTAGTACCAAGAAATACCTAGAATAGTCAAAGTGTTGGGTATTCATAGCTTTGTTTATGGTGACTTAGCTAGAGATCTAGATGATAAAATATCTACAAGTTGTTATGTTCTTAACCTATTTGGAGGAGAAAATAGTTGGAAGAGTAATTAGTTGAGAAAGAGATAATTTATAGTTGTAGTATTAACTCTATAAGCTAAATACAAGGTAGACACTCATGCAAGTAAGGAATATGTATGGTTATAGAAAAAAATTTAGGCACTAGGTTTGTATAGGAAATTATGAAGTTATATTATGATAGTTAAAGTGAAATATTTCTATATAACACCTAGCTTATGATTCTAAGACAAAGCATATCGATTTTTATTATCACTTTGTAAAGACATGGTTGAAGAGAAGAAGGTGATGCTGGTAAAGGTGGATGGATTAAGAAATGGTGTAGATATATTAACATTGTCCATAATCATTGTGAATTTCTCTTAGTGTAAAAAAGCAATGGAAATTTTTTCCCCAGATTATTCACCATGTACTCTTGTGGCCCCATTAAGCAAATAAAGTAATAAGTGGGAGAATGTTGGGTATGTTTTATATTCTTTGCTTGAATAGCCCCACTCACAATTTGTATGTGTTGAGCACAAAAAATGCGGTCACGAAGGGGTTGTATTCCCCTTATTCATGGGTTCAACTATCCACCCCTAAAAAAAATGAGTAGTTTTTTGCATTCATTTCTGGTAGTTTTCAACACATGGTTTTATTTCTTGGTAGTTTCATGGTGCATAGTTGTTCAATCCATGATTTTATAATTCTATTTAAGTAATGATGGTTGTATTCTAATGTGAATTAATGGATTAGGGGTTTTGGATGTTGTGGTATCATATATATTTTATTTGAAAACAAGAAATGATGGCCTCCCGCCTTTCCCAATGCTACCGTAATGATACAACTTGGCGCTTTTAATTATGTCTGTGGTTTGACTTAAATGCTGGTACGTCCTTCCGATATTTTCTTGGGTTAGTTACTGGACACGTCGGTTTTGGAACCTCCACCTGCTAGTTCTCCACTATACAATCGTTGGCTTTTGTCAACCCTAAGCCCGCTCGTTTTTCATTTTCACTCCTTCACTGTGTGAGTACTCGCTCTGCTCTGTGGAACCCTTGCTCCTCCGCCATTCTGGTTTCAACGTGGATTCGATAGTTGCCTTCGACCCTCTGTGGAAATGGAGGTAGGTTACAAGAGCTATAAGGCAACCTTCGTTCTACACGACAATAATCTCTGGCTTACAGTTTGTTTGATAGATTTTTTGTGCTATTTTTGTGTTGTCTCTGTTCATCTAACTGTTGAGCTCGACTCATGACAGGCTTTCCTCCAGGCTAGCACGCTTCAACTCGGCTGCCAAGGTAGTTACAGGTTCTTTGTTAAACTCTTTTGCCCCTTATCTCTCCGACCCTAACGCACTCGTTACTGGTCTTTAGGGTATGGTGGTCGTTCGTCTTCTCGACTCTGCCTTCTCGGCGCCAGGTGAAGTTCTACACTTCAACCCTCGTCAGTTGATTGCTTTTAACGATTATTTGTGCCTGTGATTTATACTAATCCGTTCCCCTTTCGTTGTAGGTGGTTCGATACAGTCGGTCTCTGTAGTTCAATGCATTTCCACGGTCTCGGCAGTCGTTCGCATTCTCCAGTTCTTCCCTACGGGTAGGGTCCTTCCATATTTGTATGGTTGTATCTTTAGAGGTTCTGAAACTTCATTTTCATTCTGGTCTGTCGCCTGAGCGGTGAAATAGTTAGGTTTTTCTTTTGACTGTGTAACCCTCTTGGGTCCTGTACGTTGGTCCTTCGTTTTGGAGTCTTCGTCCTGTAATATTGCTATTCAGCTGTTGAAACCCTCATTTTGTGAGATGGGTATCTGGTGGCTTCAAACCCTCGTCCTGTATGTCGTTATTTGGTTAATTTGTATGATGGGTATTCGCTGCTTCGAACCCTCGTCCTGTAGCTTTGTTGTTTAGTTAATGGAACGCTCGTTCACGCTGTTTCTACTTGGTGCTTCATTACTATGGCAATTATTTAAGTTCTGTCTGTTTGTATCATTTACTTGTTCGAAACTCAGTTTCGAGGTTCTGGTTTTTAATGAAGTTCTTGTTGTGGAACGCCTGGACTGTGTATACTTGTTTATAACAGTTTCGTGAAATGATACAATAATATATTTGTTACATTCTGGCATTTGCTTTGTTCATAAATAGTTGGAGGGTTTTTACGAATTACCTGTGGGTTTGCCTGCGTGCACAATCTTTTGTACTCCTTGTCTGGAAATGGTTTGAATGACAGCGTCTGCTCTTCTTGTGTATATTATCTGTGGGTTTGCCTGCGTGCACAATCTTTCGTACTCTCTGTCGGGAAATAATATAAATGGCAGTGTCTGCTCCTCTTGTGAATATTATCTGTCTTGTTATTCCAACGTAATTTTGTTACACAGAATCTATATTATGATGCATGAAATCAGTTTGTACAGTGATGATTAAATAGCGAAAATAAAGATAAAATATCTATTTTGAAATGACTGTGTCTTCTTGTTTCTCAGTCTGAGGAATCCCTTACATTGTTTGTCTTTTCTCTTTTAAACTCCTGAAGCACAACAGTTCTTGTTCAGGTAGAACTGCCCCAACAGAATTGGGTAACTGTCAACCAATTCCTAACTGTTCCTAACTAACACAATTTATAAAGAGACTAATTAACTAACAACCTATTTTACTGTTACTAA
>APFE030088185.1:0-12580 GCA_000404065.3 Pinus taeda
TTGTAATCTTCTTGCTACTTTTCATCTGAATAAAGCTATTCTTGTTTCCTTCCATATTCTTGTGTACTTGTTTATATATGCATGTATATGGTTAATACACATCTGATCTTGTATTATTTATGAATTTAGATCCTTTTTTCTTACATAGTAGTATGTTGCTGTGATGCTACAGGTTCTTTCAAAGTTGGGCAGACAAAGAAGAAGCGGTGAAACTCTATCAAGAAAGAGAGGAAATCGAGCACAAGACTCAGGTTGGCCCTCTTGGTTCTACTCTCGTCTCTTTTCATAAAAGGAAACAATAATAGACTTTGATTGTTTTTTTCTAAGATAGCCACCCATATTAGTGGGAATAGCAGCATCTGAGTGGACACTATTCCCGGATAACACCCCTTTCCAACTAGTTTATGGGATAGATGTTGTTTTCCCCACATCCTTATGAATCCCTGTTTTGAAATTACTACAAGAATCCTAAGTTGAACCTAATGACCTGGAGAGAAGAATAAACCAGACCATAAAACTGCAACAATCAAGACAAGAAGTTTACAATAAAGCCCAAGTCATCCAAGAGAACATAAAAAATATCTATGGCAGAAGAACTAAAGTTGATGATTTTCAATTAGAAGACATTGTGCTAAAGTGGGATTCAAGAAATGAGGACAAGGGTAATCATGGAAAGTTTGATAATTTGTGGAAGGGACCTTACAATATTGATGCTTACAGAGGGAACAATTCCTCTGTAATTGACTTAGACCATACACCATTGGTAGATCAACACTACAGAGTTGGAGAGACCAATTGTGAGTTCAACTTGTTCGAACTGCACAATTGGGTCAAACAAACTTAGAGTGATTAAATCAACCTCTGGGAATCCCTCTTTCCACAATTCATGTTTCCCCATACTCATCCTTTCCTAGACTTTGTCACATGGTGTCAATCCAGATATATTCCTAGCCAGAGATCCATTGTGGCATAAAATGGTGACATTCTGATGACCATAACCCAGAGTCCATTAACCAAATGCTATAAGTCCACCAAAATGACTCTTTGAGCCCTTTTTCTGTATTTTCTCTCATGGAACTCTATCAAAAGTTGATCTTCCCTCATAGAGCTAGGATACTTGAGATTTTCCTACCAGAACTGAGAAGATGTTCAACTTCCAAATAAGAATCCACCATACCCAACCTCTATGTTTCCAGAAAAAACTAAACAAATTGTGTCATTAGTGTCTTGTCTACTAGGATATCACTCAGATTAATGGGTAGATGAACTCATTTTAGGTTTTCTATCCATCTTTTCCACAAAAGAGAAACCTTTTGTACTATTTAATTTTAGTCAATTCGTTACAAACAACATCCATGACCAATTCCTTAAGATCACAATAGAAGGAATGTTTAAACATTCATCAGTGTTAGTGTACATGTTTTTGTTTCATCAGGCATACAAATTTCCATTGGCCTTGCAAAAATTGGATGATCAAGGTAATGTACAATCAATTATACAGTGGACCTCTTTAGAAAGGAAGAATTCAAGTGATTTTACCTTCAGTGACTTCATTGACTAGTTTATCTATAAAATGGTGTGTCTTCTAAATAGCAATGTAGAAACCAAAATAGGTTACTAGATTCAAAGAACCTTACACCTTAGTGGTCAAGACAAAACAGGAGACTGGTATTTGTACTAGAATTACACAGAAATCAGAGTGTATGGTTGTGAATAGCCACGATATATATTTTCAAAATATTTTCCTTTGAGAATTTCCTCATTGGAGTATATTAGGAAAGTGATCAATATGGATGATTTGCATTTTGTCTTAGCCAAGAATAAGGCCCAATTCAAGATCAAAAGATAGGTGGGACCATTTATATGCAACAACAAGGAAACAAGCATTGAGGCAGATACACTTCTGAAGCAGATGAACTTTTAGTTAAGTTTCACTTGGTCTTATGACCCCTTCAGCATAATTTCCAATCCAAGAGTGGAGAAGAATACTACTCTTTATTATCATACTCCTAGACCTGAAATTGAGAAGTTTATGAACAAAGACCAATGGGAGGAGAACACCTTGCAGGAAGATGAGGAGAAGATTTTATCTGCAACAACCTCACATACACCAGTCCCTCCGGAGAAGCATGATAAAAGGCCCAGAGAAGAAGGGTCTTCTCTAGTGACAAAAAATAAAGCCAAGTAATTCTTCTTTCATACAAAGAAGCCTAAAAGAATCCAAAACTAGTTTTTATGTAGGATGAAGAAGGACACTCTACTATATTCATGACAGGTACACATGTTTCAACAACACCAGAAGATATTTTAGCAGGTACAACACAAGAAGATATTTTTGTAGGCTATCCATCTTCCTATGCTTCACAAGATCCTTGAGATTCAACACAAACAATAGACTTAGCTCAAGGCCAAACAAAGCCAAATATTTTTTCTAAGTACAAAGAAATAAAGCAGAAGAATGAGATGCTAAAGGCCAAAAAATACACTTAGTTTTGGAAGAAAACTGCTTCTTCCCAACAAAGGCTTCTGTCAACCTTTGATACTAAACAAGGAAGAATGAAAATGGATTTTCTACAGGCATGGGTTCCATTCCCAAAATCACCAGCAGAATACAAGAAGACAATATTCTCCTTTGACACAAATCAAATCCATATGATTGATCAGGTGGATATACACAAACAGACTGGGGAGATGTTATACTACACTCTGACTAATACTGGCATGACAACTTCAAAACTGCAGGCCTCCATCAACAACATACAGTCTCAGTTAAAGTTGGAGAATATATCATATTTTGAAAAATATGCTATAATTCAGTCATTAGAGGACTTAGTTATTAAGCTAGGTTATGACCCCAATGATGTAAAGGTAGTAGAGGAGATTGTAAGGAAAAATAATGCAGATATAATAGCTTTGAGGAACAAGCTCAAGCAGCTATCTGCAGAGGATCCACATATCAAGGAATTGGGAGAACTGGAAAAGAAAAAGGAAGACACGTTCAAGATAGTAATTGAATAGAATGTCTAGATTAGATAAATAGAGGTGGAACTAGAAACAATTCTCAAAGAGGAGCAATCGTCACAGTTGGGTAGAGTTCCACCAACTGTAGTACCAATTGTAGTTACAGGAGTAGTAGAGGCTTCAACATCAGCAACACCAACACCAACTATAGATTTTTCCACCAAATTGGTTAAAGCCATGCAAGAGATGCCCATTTAGGGAAAGGAGATTGAGAAGTTGAAAGAATAGTTGAAGAATTTATAGGAACATAATTTGAAGAATGACAATGTGTATATAACAGAACTACGAAAAGCTCATAGTCTTACTCATAAAATAGAGTTTTTAGATAGTGAGCTAGTAATGGCTCCAACTCTATCATAGGCTAAAGCAAACATATGGACATATATCAATGAAGTTATAACTAAGATTTTTCCATCATTCCCAATCATTTTCGAGTAGGAAGAGTTGATACAGAGGTCAAAAACATTGATAAAATAAGTGAGGGAAAGCTTGGGCCAAAGACCAGGTGAAGCCATAGCATTGATCAAAGTCCTAAATTATAAGACCATAAAAGAACTAGAGGAGCTATAGACTGAAGATAGGATTGAAACCATCTTAGAAATCAAGAAGGTTTTTCAGAAGAGAAATCTGATGGTTCAATTAAAGAAAAAATGCCAGACTCTCAAAATTACTGTCCACAGATTTCATACTAGGTGTAATCTATTGAATCAAAGAGGTCTGCCAGGTTTAGTGGCTTTGAACAACAACTTAATCAGCTTGAGTGACTACATAATTTTTTTTTACACTATTGCCCAAGATAAATCCAAGTTTACAGGGGTAAAAGGAAGTATGGCAGGAAAATCTTTCTTGGAGGCTCTAGATTTTGATCTCATCATCAAACATATTTTATCAACAAACCTACCTTTGATAAATATACCGAATCTGATGAAACATATAGAAATCTAATAAACCTTTCTATCCCCAGTGAAGATTGATTGGATCATTTGTGTGAATTAATTGAGTGAAACATTTTTCATCTCAGACAACAAGGCAACACCGTTTTGGTACCAATCATCAACAACCATCTTAACAATAGTGCCAGTAGCTCTAGTAGTTCTGAATTCCTAAATTTTTGTACTTTTTATGTAATATGTTTTAGATATTTTAGGATTTTGTCTTGATCTTTTGACATCAAAATATTTTGTAAATTATTTTTCTATAAGTGCTTCATAATTTGAAGTAGTAGAGGTTGATGTTTATGCAAAGAAAGGACCATTGATGTAAAGTTGTTCCAAAGAGTTCTAGTGGACGCATTTCAAATGAAAAATCTTTTTTAGAATTTTTGTGCCATATTTTTGGTGAAGTGGTATTCTATTTTGTTATTGTGTTTTTCTTTTTTTCATATGTGTTTCTTTTCTCTATTGTTTTAAAGAAAATTAAGTTCAAGATTTGTTTCGAAAGCACCCTGTCCTAGCTTAAAACAATATGAATGTTTTCTATTGAAGTTAAGCAATAGAATTCTTAATTTCTCTCTACTTAATGGACACTTACTTATTTCTTCTTTTTCCATCTATTCAAACATATAGGTTCCAATAAATATACCTACCTTGCCCTATTAGATCTGTGTGTAAATGCTGAAATAAATCCATTCGAAGTATATTGACTCCATTACCCAATGGTGTATTGTTACATTATCAACCAAAAAACCAAACCAAATCTAAAATCAAGCCATTGAAGTTCCATAACTAGCCTAATATCTCAATAAAAAAAATTTAATTCTTAAAGAGAGATCCCTCTTTGAAGATGGCAGGGCTAGATCCTAGCTTCCAAAGTGGTTTTGTGGTTACCTTTTTATTTCTTTCACAGCCTTAGGAAATACAGCGTGCTAACAGATCCTTATTCACAGAATAGATTTTAGTAAGACATTTCTCCAAGATCTTATTAAAAGCTTCAACAATGCCATTTTTGTGGGTGATAAGGGATACTATTGTGATGTTGTATCATGAATTTTTGTAGCAACATTTGAACTATCTCATCTCATTAATGAAGTGAGGACCTTGATCATTGGTAAGGCTTATGGGACAACAAAATCTAGTGACTATGCTTTTGAAAATGAATAAAGTAGTAGTATTAATAGTGCAATCTTTAACATAATTTGCCTCTCCCACCGCATCATATAATCTATTGTGGCAATGATATATCTAGCATTGGAATGGCAAGCAAGTGGGTTGATAGGTACAATAAAATCAATTTCCCATTTTTTAAATGCCTCAATTTCCCAAATTAGGTGCAAAGGTATCTCATCCCATCAAGATGGTCAACCAACCCATTGGAAAACATCACATTGCTTGTCATATTCTTTGGTGTCCTTGAATAAGGTTGACCACAATAAACCATCTTGTAAGATCTTTGAGCAGTAGATTTTACTCCAACATGGCCTCCTACAATGACTGCATGACATTCCCATATAATATTTTCCCTCTAATGATCCAATGCACATCTTTTAAGAATATGATAGACTGCCATTTTATATAAGTGTCTGATGACCAATTGATAGTTAGCGTACATTCAACCATATGTCGCTTTTGAGTGGATGTATATTCATTCGAGTACTAACTTGTAGTGAGGAACAATGCAATATCCTCCAAGTAATTAGGAACCTCTTCAATGAAAAATACGTGTGCATATGGCAACTGGTTATCAACTGAACCTCCTGATACTCTTTATTCAAGATGAGATAGATGATCTAGACCCATGTTCAATCTTTCTGGCTTGATAATGAATTCAAAGGTAAATTCTTGAAATAACAGAATACAACAACATATTCTCCCTTCGAGCATAGGTTTATTAACCAATTACTTCAAATCTTAATGATCTATAAAAAAATTAAATGGACTTCCCAGTAGATAGTGTCAGAATTTATAGAGTGAGTATACCATTAAGATATTCTCTTTCTGTAGTTGTATAATTCTTCTTCAAAGTATAGAGTTTTCTACTAGTGAAATAGATGGGATGATCCAAGTTTCCTTCTCCTGGTTGCGTTAAAATATCCCCTAAAAAAATCTTGGATACATCTATATGAACATGGAATTCCTTATTCCAATCAGGATAAACCAAAATGGGGGCACTTGTGAGTTTCTCTTTGAAAGTGTCAGATGCAGAATCACATTCAGTAGACCAAACAAAATTTTTATATTTCTTTAAATATTGTTCAGTGGTGTAGTGATTAAAGCATATTTGGATGAACCTGGGATAATATTCATTGTGTCCCAGAGTCGATTACAACTGCTTCACAATAGTTGGTGGTGGCATATTCAATATTACTAAAACTTTGGTAGGTCCACACAAACTCCTTCCTTGCACACAATGTGACCCAATAAAAATGCATTTCTTCAAATTTGGAGAGATTTGAAGCTTTCTGCATCTATCAAACATAACTCTTAGCAAACTAGGATGGTTCTTTAGTAGACTGTAAACTGTCTAGTCATCCATGTAGACCTAAAGAAAATTGTGAATGTACTCTCAGAAGGAAGCTATCAAAATTCGTGAGAAGACAATATGAGCATCCTTTAAGCCAAATATCATGACATTATAGGCATAAGAATCCCATTCAGTGGTGAATGTAGTTTTCTGCTTGTCTTATTCTATAATTATGACTTGGTGATAACCAAAAGATCCTTTAGTGAAAGAATAAGACTTGTTGCCTAAAACATTGTCCAAAAATTCATCATTGTAAGAAGTGGGGAACATATCATGTACACAAGCATTGTTGAGGCTCCTATAGTTGACACATAACCTAGTTTCCTGGGAATATTTATTATCTTGGATAAAAATTGGCCTTATCCATTCAACCTCATCGATCAAGAATATAAGTTTGACAACCAACATATTGTAAATATCCCTCTCCACATTCTCTTTGAACCCTTGATTTAAATGGTAAGATTGATTTCTGATTGGTTTTACATCTAGTTTCAAAACTATCTTCATCTCCTCTAGATCTCATTTAATTCCCTTTAATTCAGAAATTGAAGTGGAGAATAAATCTTCATATTCCTTGAGAAAATAAAAAACCTCTCTAGTAGTCTTCTCATCCAATAGTCACCAATGGAAGAAAGTTCCAATATTTAACTTTTTCAACTTGAGTGGCTGAAAATGTGGTACATCAGTAACAAGGTCTTCTTTTATCCCCCTCTTTCCTTCATATTCTTTAAATGACAAGTGATTTAAATATTATAAATCATCATCAGGTTCTTTGTTAATTAATGTGTGAAATATCCATATCTACTGCATTTTTCTAGAGAATTCCCAAACAAGGATAACACCCTTTTAATAGATTTTAGAGCTTCAACTATCCTTTCATCGGTTTCATGAAATGAAAAATCCTTGCAAAACTAAGCAAAAATTGATATTCTATTATGTTATTTGTCTCTTTAGTTCCTCCTTAAAATACCAGTCACACGGAATAGTACCCAATGTATGAATAAATTGATGTCTCCACATGAAAACTGGTACACCAACATCTATCTAGGTGGAACAAAAATTATATATATGTTTTTGGGAGCTAGTGCATCCATCATAGATAGGAATCTTAGTGAAGGTATTTTATGAAGTCGAAAATCTACGTAATATCATAGAAGTTTTAATAGTACCCCAAAAATGAAATTGGTCACAATGTGTTGCCCACCAGCTTGCAGGGGTTCCTTGCAAAGCAACATTCATCAAAGAAATATTTTTACCTTCTTCTATTCGTGAATGAACTTCTTGAATAAAATTTACAACAGATTCAGTGCCATTGAAAACTCGATAAATTCATACCTTAGTATCGATCCAACGAAGACATCAGACAATTGCACAATGTCGTGAGTGAATATCATGAGCTCCCTTCTACCAATCATCCATCACAATATCAAAACCCACTTCTATACTTTGAACACTTCTCCAACTGATGGATCCGACAGTCATGGGGTTAATGTACCTCCCTTTTCCCGGCAGTGAGTAGATATAACTGATCTAACAAATTGGGTTCTTCAACATCATCTATAGGTTTGGTAAACCTTGGGCCTTCATATGGATCCAATGCTTGTATGAACCGAATCCCATTCACTTCAAAGGTCATAGTTTCATGTTCTAGATCGGTAACTACATAATTTTCAAATTCCTAGTCAATTCCCAATAATTCTGGATATGGATATTTGTCACCCATAATATAATTTACCTCAAAATATGCATATCTTAACACCTGCAATATCGACATCAACATCTTCCAATTTCCCAATAGGAAGAATACAAGATTTGTTTTCATTCTTAATTGAATGGATGAAAAGACCAACCTGGGTTTCCCGAGTGCCTCCCAAGCTTTTCTTAGAAAAATGTTAACATCTGAGCCGAGACCTAGCATATATTCCTTTATCTCATATCTCACAATCTAAGCATAAACATGGAATTTTATTCTTGTTCTCTTCTTATTTCACTTAACCCGCCTAGAAAGCCAATAAGGAAGATTAACATAAATAGTCTCTTATGAAAATGGATTGTCCTTCACAAATTTTAATTTCTTATGCAACTAACTAGAAATTTTCTCATCATTCATAATCTACAGAAATAATTAAACCATTCTAATATTGATCAGGATATCTCTTGTGAGGGTTTGGGACTTTTAATCTGTACTTTCTCTTGTTGTTCAGTTTGGGAACCTTGAGAAGAAATTAATTGTTGGAATAATTCAATTGCATCTCTATAGTATTCTTTCTGTTGATTAGGATCATAAGATATTTTTGGTGACGTCAACCTTATGAAAGTTGGTTACTTATAAGCTCCAACATCAACCACATTTATTTTTCCTCCCTTGGTCACAATGTTAATATTCGGCTGCACCACTAGTTCTAGTTCTCATGGTTCAACATTAATAAATTTGGCTCCCTTCTTCTAGCTGTGCTCTTCCGAGTGGGAAATAAGCTCTAGACAATATTTTGTAGCATGTGTATTCACTCGACAATGTGAAAACCAAGGTATTCTTGGCATTGGAAATTCCCTTGCAACATCACGTTCTTAGTCAGAGTGATAACATTTGATTGGGCCTCTTCCTCCTATCCTCCCTTCCCTAGGGGCTCCTTTTCTTCGTCCTCAAGGAGATTCATTAACTTGGAAATATGTATGATCTAGGTGATCATCCAATTAATCTAAGGACCAAGATTGATTTGTATGATGTATGGGAAACCCACAAAATTCACAAAATAGATTGTTGGGATTATTGGAATACTTTCATAGAGTAGGACATAGATGAGGTGAATGGCCAAAGGACTTACAATTTTCATGAAACTCATTCATAGACATACCTTGATTTGGAGGGAACACCATAAACTAAGTTTGACCCTAGAATGGAATTGCTAATGAAATTTGTGCAACTCATAGATTGTGTGGTGGTGGCATTGGAGGTCCCATAAGAATACTAGATGATCATTGGCTCCTGAGTTGCAAGAATGTTGTGACATGATTCCCTTCGACTTGGAAGTGTGTGCACCAGACCTGAGGTTGCATGGGTCATGTAGGAGAAATATCCTTTAACCTCTCAACAAGAGTGAAAATCTAATTCTAAAGTCCCATAATAGTAGGATCAATAGAAAGAGCTTCGTGTTTATAATCCCAATGATATCCTACCATTGCTTCAATCTGCATTGCCTATTCCAAAGCATCCTGTAGTGTGTCAATCTTCTATTGCGATAGTAGAATCCTATTCATCAGTAGAAAAGCCTTAATAAAGTAATCCCTATAATAAAAAGGGTTAATGGGGTATGCTAGTTTAATTATAGCATCTTTGAATCTCTGCATGCATTTCCAAGCAGATTATTGTTCTCTTTGACGAATATCCAACAATTATACAAAACTTTGTTGTTTCTACCGAGATAAATTAGATTCTTGAAGAAATTATCATTTAACAACATCCATAGTGGCATTTTGATTTGCATCAATCCACTTAATAAACCACCGAAGCACCCTATCTCATAGAGTAGTTTGGAACTCAATAAGTTTAATGGCATCAAGAGTCTGTCGATCCCTCCAAACAACTTCACACAAATACTAATGTTGTTCAACATCTTCGCCACCTTGTCTTGAAAATTCTAGATACGAGTAAGTGACCCGACCATATTTCTAGCCATGATTGTGTGCCCAAACTAAAAAATTATAAATCCCTTGCAACTTGGTTGAAAGTGATTAAGTGAATTGAACTGAACACCATTATTGAAACTACATCCTCCACTGGAACTACTGACACTATATCTAGAATATACTTATTGAAAATTTATAGTCTTAGTTAACTTACAAAAAAATTGATCAGGATTTTGATATAGCACTAGGGGAATATTAAGGAGTGGAGGAGTTGTAATGGTATGTTGTGGGCTATCATGAAAGGGGATTGATTCATCTTCAAAGAAAAATCACCTCATCACAAAGTTCATGTTATCATTTACTGGAGCTTTCTCCCTAGACATCATAATTGATTGTACGGATGGATCAAGTGCGTGAAATCCTCCCGAATCCAAGTGGGATCTATCAGAACCAATTAAAATTCTCACAAAGCTATTGCTAACATCTCCTATTTTGCTAGAAGAAGATCCCTTATACTCTCCCTTTCCCCACAACTCAAGACTATCCATGTTATGTTTATGCGACGTTGAACGTATCATCGCCTCTCCTATCTTCTATAACTTTCTTCTTCTACGCCTAATTTTCCACAAATTCCTTTATATCCACTCATAATCTATCCTTTCCCTTCGTAATTCTCTAAAATATCGTGCCTTACATAACTTTCCTTGGTCCATCTTAATAATCCATCATTTTCCTCAACTAGAAAACATTCCTCCCCCTTGATCCAACCCCCATAACTAAGGGTTTTAAGCGACCATTCAACCTTCTAGGAATGATAACATATTTTATTCAACCATAAAAAAATTTATCCACACGAGAATCTCTTTCAACAATCTTCTCCACAAACCAAACATAAAAAATGTTTTCGCTCTAGAAAAGGATAGGTGATCTTCGACTACAAACTCAATAATATAGCTTTCTAATGTTGCATTTACCCAAAAATCAACAACGATTATCAGATCTGTATCTAATTGGTGGAGTTCAACGGAATTATCTGTCGACCAATCTCTACGAATCGCAGCACGACTCCCAACCCCTACCTTGATTGAAAATTGTTTTAACCAATATTGTAACTTTTCAGAGAATTCACACTAGAAGATTTCGTATTGGTCACAAGCATGTTCAACATACAAAATTTTTTATTTAACCTAGTTCAGATTCTTCTACCTTAGTTAGGCTTGTTGCAAAATAAAATTATCGACTTTCTCATGCCACCAATTCTAAATACCTCTGCCAAAAACTCTAGATACCATGATAATGAAATGAAATTACCAAAGTGAAGACCCATATAGACCTATGAAAAATTAACAATAATAGTTGGGTGGACCCAAGGATTGGGGGAAGACCTAAATATGGTGGGAGAACCTACCCATGGTTTTTTGCATGGATTTTGTGCATGTTTTTTGGGCACGATGGTTTTTTCCAATGGTATTTGTAGATCCGATCAAGGGAACTATGATTATGTTCTAATCTAGGTTTAGTGGATTAGAGTTTATGAATGCTTCTAAATGTATATATATGTATTGTAACATTGAAAATAATATATTGAAAAATCAATCTGGTATTCCCAGTTTTGGGATCTAGGGGAAAGTCTCCTTGTGTTTGTTTTAAGTTCTTTCCATTGCATATTTTTCTATTTTAAGAATTCATTTGTAGGTAATTTTTGTACAAGATCGAAACTTTCATTTGGTATTAGAGAAATTTTGGCTTCAAGGGGACACTTATGTTGTTGAGGGGTTTTTCTCAAGCTTGTGGTAGACCCTATTATAGTTAGAGATCTGCAGCATCGATTCGTACAGTGAAAGAAGATGGAAAAGAATGGAAAGTTAGAGATCGAGAGATTCAATGGATAGAGTTTTGAGCTGTGGAAGATTAAGATGGAGGATATATTAGTGGATAAAGATCAGTGGATCATTGTATATCTAGGTATGACACCAACAAAAATGTTAACAAAAGTCTGGGTGAAGTTAGACCAAAAGGAAAAGATCACAATGAGATTGTGTCTCTCATATTAAGTACTATTAAATGTATCAGGGGAAAAAGTTGTATGACCTGAGGATGAAGGATGGACTCAATGACACAGCATATAAATTGCTTCAATACTATGTAAGCTAGTTATTATATCTTGATATTAAAATTTCAGATGAAGATAAGTGCATCAGTCTATTGTGTTCTTGATCCAGATTTAAACAGGAACACAATAAAATACAGAGATAACCATATACACAAAGATGCAGCAGAAATAATACTTCATTTCATTAATGGAAAAATACTGAAATATGTTTACAACCAGAAATGGAAATAAACTAGCTAGGGCGATGGCAGCTTATCTCTGAGAAGAGATGTGTGGCTACATGCCTCTGAACTGTGTTACAATGAGGCTCAAAGGCCTATTTATTGTTGAGAAACAATGAAAAACCCTTAACATTCCAAA
>APFE030088185.1:35052-70569 GCA_000404065.3 Pinus taeda
AAAGTTGGAATGGTTTAGTTATGGCCATTAGTAACTCTGTCTCTGGATCTAGTACTTTAAAGTTTGATGATGTTCTTAGTGCAATCCTTAGCGAGGAAATGCGACGGAAAAGCTTCGGTGAGACATCATGTAATGCTTTGACTGCAGAGACTAGGGGAAGAAAAATGGAAAAAGGAAAGAGCCATGGATATCACAGTAAGTCAAGAAAAGGTCGATCCAAGTCTAGATCGGGGATAGTGTGCTGGAAATGTGGGAAGAAAGGACACCTAAAGAAAGACTGCAAGTCTTGGAAGGGAAAAGAAGGAGATGTGCAACAAGAAAATAATCATGAAGAAAATGTAACAAGTGATGTGTTGCAAGATGCTTTGATTCTTTCTTTAGAAAATATTATTGATGCCTGTGTGGTATATTCAGGGGCCTCATTCCATGCCACACCTGATCGGAAACATTTTCATGATTATGTTCAAGGATGTTTTGGACAGGTTCGATTGGGTGATGATAAAGCCTATAAAATCATTGGAATGGGTGCAATTTTCATAAAAAATCAGAATGGAAATCAATGGCTATTGAAGGAGGTAAGGCATGTTCCATATCTGAAGAAAAATCTTATTTCAACAGGGTAGTTGGTTGGTGAAGGCTATGTGACTATTTTTACAGATAAAACCTGGAAGGTCACTAAAGGATCCCTGGTAATAGAAAAAGGAGAAAAGGTTGGTACATTGTATATATGCAATGGTATTTCTAATTCTGTTAATGCTTTAACCTCTACAGGAGAAGATAGGGCATTGTGGAATCATAGGCTCGGGCACATGAGTGAGAAGGGGATGCAAATTCTTCACTCAAGAATATTGTTGCCAGGTTTGAAGCATGTTGATTTAAAATTATGTGAGAATTATTTTTATGGAAAATGGAAGAGAGTCAGATTCCTCAGAGTTTGTAAAGAAAGGAAGAGTGGAAAATTAGAGCTTGTGCATACAGATGTATGGGGACTTTCTTAGGTATCATCTCTTGGTGGCTGTCATTATTATGTTACTTTTATTGATGATGCAACTAGAAAAACTTGGATTTATTGTATTAGAAATAAATCTAATGTATTTGATACTTCCAAGAAATGGAAATATTTGGGTGAAAATGAGATAGGAAAAAGGTTGAAGTGTCTCAGATTAAACAATGGAGGTGAATATTGCAACAAAGAGTTTGATAGGTACTGTTCAAAGAATGGAATTCACAAAGAGAAGAAAATTCCAGGAACACCACAAGAAAATGGTGTGTCAGAAAGGATGAATAGGACAATCATGGAGCATGCAAGGTGCATGAGATTGCATGCAGAATTGCCTTTACAATTTTGGGAAGATGTTGTAGATACTGTTGTTTATCTAATAAATAGAATGCCTTCAAGTTCCTTGGATGGTGGTATTCTAGAGGAGTCATGGATAGGTAAAAACATAGACTACTTTTTTTTAAAGACTTCTGGTTGTGAAGCCTTTGTCCACATTAATAAAGAAAGTAGAACAAAGCTTGAGGCAAAATCAAAGAAATGTACCTTTATTGGATATGGTGTTAATGATTTTGGTTATCACTTTTATGATTATGAAAAAATAAATCATTAGGAGTAGAGATGTCATGTTCAAAGAAAAGGTATTGTATAAGGATCAACTACAAGAAAAGAAATAGGAAAAATAAAACAGAGAATACACAGTTCTTGACGAGATCACCAAAAAAATGATGGTGCCTAAAAATCATAATGATCAACATGCAGAACAACAACCACAACAGCAAAAAGCACCTCAAACACTTGAATGTGGTGTTAGAATATCTACCAAGATAGGTAGACCCCTTGAACGATACTCTCCTTCATTATATTATGTATTGTTGAGTGATTCTGGTGAACCAGAATGTTATGAAGAAGTATCATAGGTAGAAACCAGGAAGAAGTGGGAGCAAGCCATGAAAAAAGAGATGGACTCTTTAGCACATAACCAGACTTGGGACTTAGTCAGGTTTCTTGCAGGTAAAACAACATTGCATAATAAATGGTTTTACAAGTTGAAGGAAGTATATGGACATAGAAAAAGGTATAAAGCTAGACTTGTGGTGAAAGGGTTTGCACAGAAAAAAGGGTATATACTTTGATGAGATATTTTCTCCTATTGTTAAATTGAATTCAATCAAAACTATTTTAAGTCTAGTAGAAGCTGAAGATTTTCATCTTGAGCAGTTAGATGTAAAGATAGCCTTTCTTCATGGGGATTTGGAGGAAGAGATATATATGCAGCAACCACAAGGATATGAAGTAAAAGGAAAGGAGAAACTAGTGTGCAGGTTGAAGAAGAGATTGTGTGGCTTAAAACAAGCTCCAAAGTAGTGGTATCTAAAATTTGATAGGTTTATGTTTGAACAAGGTTATACTAGATGTCACTCTGATCATTCTGTTTATCTCAAAAGGAAAAATGACGGTAGCTATATTATATTGTTATTGTATGTAGATGCCATGCTTGTTGCAAGTTATAACATTCAGGAAATAATTGTGCTCAAAATAAAATTGGCGAACTCATTTGCAATGAAAGATTTGGGTGTTGCAAAACAAATCCTTGGTATGAGAATAACTAGAGGCAAGAAGTATCACAAATTAACATTGTCTCAAAGTGAGTACATAGAAAAGGTGTTGAAAAGGTTTAATATGCAGAATACAAAACTAGTTAGTATACCTTTGGCTAACTATTTCAAATTAAGTAAGGAGGAGTGTCCCGAGACTTAGGAAGAAATGGCTCATATGTCTAAAGTTCCATATGCATCAACGGTTGGAAGCTTAATGCATGAAATGTTATGCACAAGGCCTGATATTGCACATGCAGTGGGAGTTGTAAGAAATTACATGAACAATCTAGGAAAAGAACATTGGATGGTGGTGAAGTGGATTCTCAGGTATTTGAGAGGTACCACAAATCAAGCATTATGCTTTGGTGGTTCAAGCATTCTTCTACAAGGATATGTTGATGTAGATATGGCAGATGATAGAGATAAAAAGAGGAGCACAACAGGGTATGTCTTTACAGTAGGTGGAACAACTATCAGTTCGGTCTCAAAACTACAAAGTGTTGTTGCACCCTCAACAACAAAAGTAGAGTTTGTTGCTGCTACAGAGGTTAGTAAAGAAATGATTTGGTTAAAAGGTTTCTGGATGAATTAGGTAAGAAGTAGGAGTTGGGTAGGTTATATAGTGATAGCCAGAGTGCCATACATCTTGCAAAGAACTTTGCATTTCATTCCAAGACTAAACATATACAACTCAAGTACCATTTCATATGGTTAGTGTTGGAAGATGGACAGTTGAAGATGGAAAAGATACACACTAGCTAGAATGCTGCATATATGTTAAAAAAAGTTGTAACCAAAGAGAATTTGAGAGTCTGCTCAGTTTGAATTGGTCTTCAAGTATGATGAACAAGATGAGAAATAGCTAGGTCCAAAGTGGAGTCATTGTCTAGAAAATGAAGCAGCAGTGGAGTTGCTATAATCAGTCTCCAAGTGGGATATTGTTGGGTGTGGACCTTGATTATCTTCTCTATTCAAAGGTATCACCACATTGGACCCTAGTTCGTAATGGAGCAACAAAGCCACCCATAAAATATATGCTGTAGGGGGGTCCAGGGGGGGAAACTGTGACCTTTGGGAGACCCACCCTGGCAGGGGATCAGGGGCAACACCCTTGAAGCTAAAAATAGATGTAAAATTGCCTTGTAAAATGTTGTAATTTCATAGTCAATCTAGGTCGTTCATTAGGCAGAGATATGAATTTAGAAGTTATGTTTAATTTAGGGTTTTTTGCCCTAGAAGGCAACCCCTCGCTATATATGATGGAATTGTATTGCGTTTATGTAGATCTGTATTATGAGTGAAGAAGAGCGAGGAGATTGGGAGCAAAGAGGGAATTACAATGGATCTGTTGTAGGTTGTATCTCTTCAGTTTGCTGGATAATATAAAAGGAAGGATTGGCTATTTCTCAGTGGATGTAGCCTAAACTGGGTGAACTATGTATATCTATGTCTCTCTTGTTTTATACATTTTCTGTGTTTATATTTCTGCAATGATTATGTGTTCCATTGCTCTGTGATATATAATTTTCTAACATATAGGGTCCAAAAAAAAAATTCTAGGGGACCTGCACCTGACCTCGTGTAGAGGGGTTACCACCTCCCTACAAGCCCCCCAAAATGAGGGGATGTCACCCCCTTGTGACCCCTGATTCCCCTGTTGTGGTTGACGCAACGAAGGGTGGAATTCCTCCCCCCCTGGCCCCCTTGCTTTGTGCATGAAACTAGTTGTTGAAATAATATAACACACACCCAATGAGATAGATAATTTTCTTACATAGGTGTGGCAATCCATGAATAAAGTAGGCCAATGTAAACTAACCCTCATGATCTTGTGTGTTGTTTTGTCGATGACATAGTGTCCTCTTGCCAACCCATCAAACAACTCCTTTAAAACCCTTTTGGCTTCATCATATTATAAACATTTAAGTAATATGTCGTAGTGGTTTTTATGAAATAGATTTCCCTGGACCAACTAGTATGAGGTAGCTTTAAGTCTAATGGATATTCTAAATTTTACAGAAAAGTTAGCAGAAATATTTCATTGCACTATATATTTCTTTAGATTAGTATACTAGAAGGACAACAAAATAGATGTGGGGACCAAATCATTTTGATACATTTCAATCTCTTGCTCCCATCCTACTATTTCTTCATTTGGCTAGTTAGAAGCTTTAACAACCAATTTACATAGCTAGGGTCCTTTAACTCTATAAGTGGTTTTGAATTCCAAATCATATTCCTTAAGGCAGGTCATCTAGTTTTTTTTCTTTCACCTAACTCCTACTACATAAACAATGATATTATAGTTGGATGAGGTACAAACACTATTACATGATTTTTTAGAATGTAAGGTTCGAAGTGTTTGATGACTTTATAAACTTCATATGCCTGTTTTTCCATATTAGGATAGTTTAGCTCCGAAACTTACAGCCTAGTACTCATGATTGTATCCTTATGTGTCAACACAACTGCTAATGATGAATCTGAAGCAAAGGTTTACACTATAAAATCTTTATTGAAATTAGGGCTATAGAGAGTAGAGCTTGAACAATACCTTTCTTGATGCGGTCAAAATCCTGTTTCTCTTCCTAATTCCATTTGAATGTTGAATCCTTCTTTATCACATTTTGCAAAGGCCTCACTATTTGGGCAAAGTCAGAAATAAACTTATGCAGAAAGTTAATCTTACCCAGGAATGAATACATAACCCTATTCTTGTTGGGGCATGGAATTTACATGATAGCCTTTACATGTTCATCATTGATCGTAATACCACTCTTGGCTATTATATGTCCCAAAAATTTACCTTCTGAGATCACAAAAATTTTCTTCTTTCGGTTGAGTGATATCCCTTATTTTCTGCAACACTCAAATATTCTTTTTAGGTGATGTAGGTGACTGATATCCTCTTTGAAAACACGACCACATCATCCATGTAAACTACCATGCTTTGGCCAATGATCCCTTTGAAAGAAATATCCATCACCCTTTGGAAAGTAGCTCTATCATTAATGAGGCCAAATGTTGGGCATGGAGTACCCCCACAACATGTTTTGGGGCTCAAAGCCCAAGTTTTGGTCAAATGTATTATAAGACTCTGTGAATTGCGGGCATAGAGCACAAAGTATAGATTGAGTCATAGGGTTGTTTGCCCTAAAGTATTGTAATGTAATGTAAATTCATGTCAGCCTACCCATGGTCCACGGACCATGGGATTGTATAAATAGAGTGAGGCTCTAAGTTGTAAATATAGTGAATTGGAGAGATGAATACGAATGGTTCAAGCATAGAGTAAGAGTCTAAGTGTGTTGGGTCATAGTAGTAGGAAGAGGCTCTGCAGCTGAGTGCGCAGAGGCCTAGTAGAGTCTACAACTGAGTGCATGAACCCCTGCAACTGAGTGTGCAAGGTGGGCTTGAGTCTGTAATCTTGAACAAAGAATAATGAAGAGAAGTTGATTCCAGTTTCTGTGCATTTGCTTATGTATTGCATTCTTTACATTCATGCTATTTTGTTTATCACACACACTTATATGATTACTGGATATACTATTAATTATCATTAATCTTACACTGATCAGTTAAGTAGTTGAGTAATAATAGATTAAATAGAAAGGAACCTGAGTATAGTATGGATCGTTCCGCGGGTAGGGATATGTGAAGGTGGTATCATAGGTTGCAAAGGACTAATAGGTGCACGTAGTGATGTGCGCACATGGTCAAACCATGGACTGCCAGAAGCTCATTAGACATCCCCAGGGTGTAGAAACCTGGTTCTAGCACCCTCCCATACTACTTCGAGTGAGACCTCAGTTCGTGCTCTGCAGACTGTTTTTGAAAGGGCCAATAGTATTGAGATTTCTTTGGCTAAATCACCTTTGAACTTAGGTCAGGCCCATACAAGCCAACAAATGGTTTTGTTTCCAAGACCGGGATTTGCATAAGGGATGTCTGATGTCATGCCACTAGAATACAACAAAGAAAGAAATCGAAGAGTGGTTGGACAAGAAGATTCACGAGTTCACGGTGTAGGAAAATAGAAATCCGCGAGTATCTAAGGAATATTGGTTGGAGCGCTACTTTATACAGAAATCCATGAATTTTTCTTTGCATCCTTTCCTTCTGAGTTGTATGAGTGGATCACGAAGTTAGCAAACAGCCAGGGAAGGTGTAGGCGACAAACAAATAGTGTGGACTCTAGAATTAGTGCGCAGACTAGAAGCGTTAGGAGATAAGATCACACGAGCTGTGGACCATTGGCTCAACCAAATAATAAGATGATTTATCACTAAGTTTGTGGTAGACACGACCGTAAAGTACAGTGAGGCAGAGCAACATTTCCTCAAGGGATTGCGAGATAAGTATATCAAATATTTGAACACCTGGATTGAGATGCTATTGTGTGAAAAGAGGGTTACGCGAATAAATTAATCTTTGGAGCTATGCGAAGTGGGAAGATCTACAGAAGCAGAGGTAACGAAGAATTAGAAACTAGTCCCTTAATTTCACCCTCACGGGAAAGCGAGGAACAACTTGCTAAAGTTTCTCTGAGAAGTGCACTGAGTTTGATAAGGCAGCAAAGTCCATGTTTACCACCTCCACCCACATTGCCACCTGTCTCACCCTCCTCACTTCCATCTCCACCCACCCCACCTCTGCCACCACCATAGTTTAGTATGGAAAGTGCGATCAAACTATCGGTATTCAGAGGAGTGGGGAATGAAGATCTGGACCAATTTTGGTTTGTGGTAAGAATAGTATGGGAAGCAGAATGCATTGTGGATGACAATATTAAGAAGGCTACGCTAGTGAGCACGCTGCAAGATCATGCATTAACATGGTACATCAAGCATTCTAATGACCATCCAAACGTAAGAATCGTAGAAATCTAGGATGCGCTAAACAGGGAACTTAGCAGGCCAAAGTCAGAAACATAATCAATCATTGGGTTTAAGGAGATCACGATGCTCCCGGGCGAGACCCCTTGGGATTTGGACCAAAGGCTAAAGAGTATGATTCATGAAGCCAATATGACTTTGACAAATGGACAACACCATGCATGGTTTGTAGCATCACTTACGCCGCACTTAAGGACGACATTGTCACAACAAAAACTTTCCACCTAGGCCAAAGATTTGGAGATGGCAATGAGGTTGCATGAGACCCCTATACAAGACCTTGGGTTGGGAGTCCAACAAATCCACAAGCGACTACAAAATTTATGTTTGGAAATGCAAAGTTTGAAATAGGATAGGACAACTTGGCCATAGGTGCACAAGGAGGTATGGTGCATAAAATGCAAAGTCCAAGGGCATGATAAGGACCACTTTCCAGTGTTCCCAAATTACTTGGTAGGAGGAGGGCCAATGCTGTTAAGACCTAAGGCATAGGCAGGACCAAGCGTGGGCCTAAATTATGGTGCGTGATCTATCAGATAGAGGAAAACACACTATGGATAATTGTCATCTATTGCAGAAGTATACGCAGACATCCCAACAATTGTTGTGTAATTTCTGCAGGTCGGTAGGCCAGGTTGAACACACTTGCAGAAGCTACAAACTAATGATGGATCAGACTCCTGCCTATAGGGTGCAGACCGAAACACGAGCCCTGAACCCAAATGCAGGGATGGCATGTGCTAGATTTCAAGGGTGCAGTCGAGGTTGAGGTAGAATGGGACCAGGAAGGTGTCGTGGACAACTAATTTGTTACAATTGCGGAGGGCCAGGGCACTGTGCCCGTGATTGTACAAAATTGACAAGGACGTCATGTTTGTACTATACTCAGTTTGATCATGAGGTAGAATACTTCCCTTCGTTGATAGTGAGGATGCGCAAAAAAGGGGTACTCCAACCCCCTCTGACTCAGAATTTGCTGATGATGAGGTCTGAGCCATGCGAAGAAGACCCAAATGTAAACATGATGCTTAGGAGTGGTATGACCACAGGTGATGATAAAAGGAAGAAGCCAGAAGAAAGTGCATGGGTTCGCAAGGCTCCTACAAAGGAACCCGAATTTGATTTAGAACGCTTGAAGGAGACATTCATGGAAGCTAAGAAGAGCTTCACAGAGGCCTCCAGTTCAGGTAGTAAGGATCAGCTAGAACCAGGGATGGATCCTTTAATGCTCACTACGTTTCTGGAGACATGCATGAAACTATTGCACAACATCAATGCAGTCAAAGGACTATAGGAACTTACCACTAGGTGCAAGGGGTCAAGAGAACTGTGTGTGGTTTAGAAACTTGGAAAACATGCATTGCGCATAGGAAGGGAAATGAGGTTGACTGCGCAAATCAGTGAATATGAAATGGATCAGGTAATCTTGGATCTCAGATCGGATGTGAATGTATTGCCAAAACAAACATGGGAACACATGGGCAGACCTGTGCTACAATGGTCTCCTATTGGGCCACTGATATGAATGGAGTCATACATATGAAGAAGTGAAAAATGATCTCGAGAAAAAGTCACTACGCGTAGTGGTACCACTAGATCCAGCCAAAGGGATGCGATACACTAAACTGGTGCGTGACAATGTTAGTGATGAGAATCTCGATTGTATTTACAAGATAACTACATGAGAACAGGATTAGGTGAATCCGACTGCAGATGGAAGGATTTCATGGGAGCGCGAAAGCTCCTGCACTTCAGATTTAGATGAAGAAGGAGAGTGATGGTAGAATCGGTTGCACGAGTAACAATGCTTAATTGCAACATGATGGTTAGATCACTACGTTGCGTGACAATAGAGGCAAGGGAGTTGCCGACATATGATGGATTCACAGCAGTGGATGAATTTTTGAGAAAATTTGAAAGCGCAGTGCCAGAATAGTAGCAATTCAATGCTCTGAAATGGGCGCTGTGCACAATGCCCGCACGATGGTAGGGTATGCATCAAGAAAGTTTTGAGAACTAGCACAAATGCATAAGGATGATGTGTCTATGCTTTGGGAAACCGTAGCCCAGAATGTGAGCCAGTCAACTAGGGTGGAACAATTTGTGCGCCTGCCTTTTCTCATGGGTATGGACATATCCTGTATAGACTGCACAAGCGCACACCACTCCTAGAATAGAGAATCAGAACAAACCGCAACAACAGGAAAAGCAATGCACATTACCAATCATCCACAAAGAGGCATTCGATAGGGTGTGTGAAGTACTGAACAAGGTTCACCAGGCGAGATGAACTGATTAGGACCTACGCGTGCTAGCGGTTCGATGGGCCTATAGGACCATGTGAAAAACCCTGAGCGTGGAAACGATTCCAAAGGTGTGGAACATAGGAGAGACCATAATTTATGAAGAGAATACAAAAAGAAATCTGCACGTAATGGCTCTCGTAGTTGTGATAGTGCGCGAAGATCAGGACGAATAAATCACACAACTACACAACGTCGAACATATAAGTATTCAAGAATCCATTCGGCAAGGGAACCTTAGACTTTGCGAACTCGAAAAGGACCAGGTACAATTGAGGAAGAAAAGCATTTTGATGGATGCTAAGATAAAGAGGCTGTAAAATGAGATCACGCAACCATGTCTCATCGACAAACCAAGGATGACAAGGAAAAATATAGATGATCATACCACTGCATCAGAAGATTGCCACCAAGAACTTATGACTTTTCTGCCATGGCTATGACTGCACCTCACTAAACACAATAACCAGAGGAGGGCACTACATACAGTAGAATGTGTGGTGCTAGTTGCTGCAAGGGAAATTGAGGAGTTTCCACGGACTATCCTTGAAGGCGAATTGATGTCTCGCATAGGTGGTGCAACCACCTGACTAGTCGTAGGGAGCACAGTCTCAGCGCTCCAGGTAGTTGAAAGAGAGCGTGGGACTATAAAAGAGTCTATTTGGGCGCTGCATGATAAGGGAGATGCGTGCAAAATCAACATGTCACAAGGTTCGTGCCCGTGCACGGGGGGCTGCACTGCCTTATGGGTAGGCTGGGAAGTGACCGTTGGTGTCACTATTCATGATGGGATTTCCAATTTAAGGCAAAAGGGAGCGGGCGGTGGGAATTTAAGACACGAATTAAGGGTAAGATTTGGGACAATATACCACTAAGAAAGCATTAATGGCCCATAATTGGGGAGAATGGTTAAATTTGAATTCTTAAGGCACTATAAAACTTTAGGGGCTAGCCATAGGACAACACTTATTCACTTGAGATTTGAGCAGTTGATTAGAGCCTAAAGTGTCTAGTGCCGAGTGATATTCAAGCCCCGAAGTTTGTGAATGGCCACATACCATTAAAACATGATGGCATCTACCAGGAGAGGTGTGGGCTTTGTAGAAAGAATCACCGACGAAGCCATGCAGAACCCCACAGTGTAGGATGTTCCCAAAGATGCTGGGGACACACCAAAAATCTCGAAATCATCTCGGACATTGAGGCCAAAAAAATATAAGCAGGCACTGGGACAAGTCCACATGACCCCATGGAATCCACGGTTTAGTAAGCTCTCAATGGAAGAAAATGAAAAGGCTATCACCATTGAGACAAATGATGAGGAGGAGGACCTTCAAGCTCTCATCGATGAGATAGAGGAAGCAAAGGACATGGAAGAGGACATCTAGCCGATGCACTCTGTAGTGAAATTGCTCAAATATGTCCCTTTGCAAAAAGGGAAAACAAAGATACCAAAGGATCTAGATGCCACCAAGAGCATACTTTAGACCATGCTCCTCCCTGATGGAATTGTGTTTGAGGGCTCACACCCGGGTTGCATGCTCACAATGAAGTTTGAAGATTGGGACCTCGCAGACAGTAATAAGGTCCAACATTTAGAGATGGAGAGCCTCATGAAGCATAGCATGAAGGGGCCAATCACAAAATTACAACTGCAAAAATGGTTGCGCGGTGTGGAGAAGGCCATATTACTTCATTTGTTGTGGATTCCACACTTTCACCATGTGCCCATCACTATTTTTATCATCAGGTAGCTACTGTGCCTGGTGCATGATGGGTACCTATGGTTGGAGGAGCCTATTCCCATCACGTTAGATCTCATCCACCGAATTTCTCGACTTCCCTATAAGGGAAAGGACCCCACGACGATAGGAGGAGAAAGTGGCGATTTGGCTCTCGCAGAAGCCATGAAGAAGAAATACGAGCTTTAGAAGAAAAAGAGGGGTTACGAAATCAATAACATCAAAGATAAGGGGTGCACGTAGCCACCCAACTCCTGGCTAGGAAGGTAATGAGAAAATTCCATGGCTATGAAGTACCAGCACCGATAGTTGCATTGGCTAAACAATGCATGGAGGGGGTCCAATTCAATTGGGCTGAGTTCCTCTGCAAGGAATTCTTGACCAACTACAAAGAAGCCCAGGAGCAAGGTAAGACCTTCCACTATGCGTGGTTTCTCTTGTCCATTCTGTTGGTAGCGAGAGAACTACTAGAGGACAGTAAATTCCTGAGCATCGAACAGGACTTACCAGAGGCCTCCAAATATATGTCGCTCTGGGCTACCAAGGACGCGAAGTGGATTCGGGAGACAAATATCTTTTGGGTGCTCATGGAGGTGAGCATTTGGATGTGGATTAATAGGAGGCCATGCCTATCCCCCATAGTTTACAATAGCCCACTTCAAGGCAGACATGCACAACATCTACATCAAGGCGTGAAAGGACCTGGTGCAACAGTGGACCAAGCTCCCCTTCATCACCATTGATGATGTGATTTTTTCAGTGTTAGAATCATGGTCTCCTGAGTGGCGTGCCTTAGATTTGGCGGAGATGGATAGGAAATAAACCCAAAGGAGAAAGGACGAGGTCGGCGTAGTGAAAAAGTGACAGAAAAGGTAAGGGCAGTCTGCGAGGCAACAAAGACAGCCACAGAGTAGGCAAAGGCCACTGAAGTTGCAGCAGCGATGCAGACAATAGGGGCCACAACAATGTAGCAAGAGGAAGGCCAAGAATTGTCTACAGGATAGGAGGTAGAGGACACAAACCTTGTAGAAGAAGGTACAGACCTTGGCACAACTTCCACCCAACTGAAAAGGCCGTGCATCATAGAGAGATTGGGTCCATGGAAAAAGGTCAAGGCCTCTAAATTGACCTTCGACCTGATCACGTTAACAAAAGGCGATCTCTACAACATCGGTGACATGGTTCGTGAGGTCACCAAGGAAGCACTCCAAGAAGCCATGTCAGAGCAACATACTATTTTGGTGGCCCGAAGGGCACAACTGTAGGAACTACAGGTGTGGCCCCCATAGGAAGGAACCATAGCCACCTACGGTGCAGTAGGCAGATCAAAAGTAGAGCAACTGCTACACGCAAAGATGGCCAACACCGTAGTACTCTCGGAAGGGGTGCTAGTAGCAGAGAATGAGATTGACAGAGCCGCGGTTGGAGGGATCAAGGGACTTGGATTTAATTTGGTTGCTCTTCCACGCGACACACTATACCAGCTACAGGATGGCATAACAGTAGAGCTCTGTGCCAAGGAGGGCCATCCGATTAAGGTGATGAATGAGAAAAACATCAACATCGAATAGCTCAGCCTGCAGCGTGATGAACTAGTGTCACAGAACTAGCAGATAGTGCAAACAGTTGATGAAGCATGCTGGGGGGTCCTAGAGCTGTCCATCACCGTAGACTTACCAACAGAAATGCAGATCCACTGTTTGGCAAGTGGAGTCTGAACCGCGCGCGAGGAAAAACCATGAGTGTAGTTGGTGCTGAATCTCTAGGTTGCTGAGCTACGACTGAAGGCATGTCCTTCCACTCCTCTGGAAGTTAGAGTGTAGTGCATTAGCTCTATTCAAACAAGACTGGAATAAATTGAATGGGAAATGTAGGACTGTACCGGTATGTTGGACCAAGCCTTTGGAGTCCCCACATCCTTGCAAGAGGATCCCATCATATAGTGACTAGAAGAACGGGCACGCGAGCTTTAGGAGTAGTACGAAAATGTAAGGGAAATGATGCAGATAGTTGTCCTCACTCAATGGCTCACGAAGGTGCAGCAAGCAAGGGCACTAAAAGAGCAGGTGGATTCTGCCAGACAGAAAGAGGCACTCCTCAAAGCGTGCATCGAGCCATGGATTGATGAGGCCTTCACCATTACAATAGATATTGAGGGAAAGCTTGCATAGATGTAGGGGCTTTACACGCTAAGGTAGGGATTTGATCCCCACAAAGAAGCATCACAAGAATGCATGCAACAGGTCTAGCAAACCACTGAATAGAGCAATGCAGACCTCCGAGCAATTTCGGACCAGTTGGAGGGAATCCACGCCAATATTTCCGCACCAAATGAGTGACTCGGGGACGAGTCATGATGATTTTGTTGGGGGCTTGTTGGGCATGGAATCCCCCCACAACATGTTTTGGGGCTCAAAGACCAAATTTTGGTCAAATGTATTGTAAGACTCTGTGAATTGTGGGTGCGGATCACGAAGTATAGGTTGAGTCATAGGGATGTCCACCATAAAGTATTGTAATGTAATGTAAAGCCATGTCAGCCTACCCATGGTCCATAGACCATGGGATTGTGTAAACAGAGCGAGGCTCTAAGTTGTAAAGATAGTGAATTGGAGAGATCAATACAAATGATTCAAGCACAGAGTAAGAGTATAAGTGTATTAGGTCATAGTAGTAGGAAGAGGCTCTATAGCTAAGTATGCAGAGGCCTAATAGAGTCTACAGCTAAGTGTACAGACCCCTACAGTTGAGTGTGCAGGGTGGGGTTGAGTCTGTAATCTTGAGCAAAGAATAATAAAGAGAATTTGATTCCAGTTTCTGTGCATCTGCTTATGTGTTGCATTCTTTACATTTATGTCATTTTATTTATTGCACACACTTATATTATTACTAGATATACTGTTAATTATCATTAATCTTACATTGAACAGTTAAGTAATTGAGTAATAACATATTAAACAGAAAGGAACCTGAGTATAGCACGGATCACACCTCAGGTAGGGCTAGGCGAAGGTGGCCTCCCAAGTTGTGAAGGACTAATACGTGCACGTAGTGACGTGTGGATAGGGTCAAACTACAGACTGCCAAAAGCTCACCATACATCTCTAGTGTGCAGAAACCTAGTTCTAGCACCCTCCCATACTACTTTGGGTGAGACCTCAGTCCACGCTCCGTAGACTATTGCTGAAAGGGCCCGTAGTACCAGGATTTTTTTGGCTAAATCACCTCTAAACCTGGGTTAGGCCCATACAAGCCAACACCAAAGTGCATGGGTCGAAAGGAAAAATTCTCTCACTTCATTCTGAAATTCATCTTTAGCCACTTTAGTACAACCACCAGGACTTGGTTGTAACCAGAAAACCCATCAAGCAGAGACAAAAATTCAGATATGGATACTATTTGTAATATCTACTCCATGGAGGGTAATGATAGTTATCTTTATCAGAAGCCTAATTTAGGTTCTAGGATTTGATGCATAACCAAATATTGCCAAACTTATTTCTTACAGGAACCATATTAGAGACCTAGGTTGAATTCTTAACCCTAAAAATAATTTGCATGTCCACAAACTTTTTCAACTCTTTTTGAATGAGAGATTCCAACATTGGATACACTTTCCTTAACTCTTTTTGAAATGGTTTGACCCTATATTTTATAGGTATCACATGTTGAATGGTACAAGTGTCATATGTTTTTATGTCATCATATGTCCAAGAAAAAACATCTCAGTACTTCATGAACACATCAATGAATTATTGCCTCTCTGCAAGTGAACAACAAGTATTGAGGTTGAAAAAATTTGTATCAACTTTCGCCCCAAGGTTGATTTGCTCATGTAATAATGTGGAACTTTGAGTCTTAGTATTTAGAGGTCCCCAGAACTAGTCTTGAAATCGAACAAATTTTCAGGTGTAACAACACCTTTGGGCATGGGGTTTCCCTTATGCATGTCAGATTCTTATAACAATGTATTTTTGTGTTCCTCTTCATCTACTACTCCATCTTCAAACATATCCACATTGGTGATGAATTCAAGTATCTACTGATCATGATTAAAAACATGGAAATTAGTTACAATATCCAAGATGACATAATCATAAACAATTTCAATAGAAATCGTCCCTAAGTGACATAAACCATATGTAACATTCGGTAGAGTATCAACAATGGAATTATTAATTCTAGGAACAGAATTAATACCAAAATATTTGAAAGAAGAATCAACTGCCATACCTATTTTTGATCATTTTTCAAGCGTGGTGATAAATAGTTAATGGTATTTTGTACTTGCCTTGTAATAATTTCTGAATCACCAATTACCCTTAAGCATTCAACTTTGACGTCAACAGCCTTCTTCAGTCCAAGGATTAGCGCCTCATACTCTAAAATGTTGTTAGTACACTAAGATTCTAACCTATAAGAAAGTAAAACCTTATTTTTTTGGGGGTCCATCAAGATATAGACACATCTGACTCCATCTTGAGTATTAGACCCATCATAATATAGAGTCCACATATCACTACCATTAAGATCTAAAATAAAGCTATTTACATCTATAGTACATGATCATTTACCATAAATTGGAGGACAAGGAAGGAGTTATAGTTGTATATTTGATGAAATTGAAGATTGTATGGCTTCATAACACCCAATATTAGTTTCCAAGAACCACATCCCCAACTTCCTAAGAAAAACTAATGGGTTCATTTGGTTCTTCCAACTCATTAACTATGTGCTTGATATATGGTTCGCTATTGACTATGGTCTGATTATTCTTTCCCTTATAGGGGAGCCATAAATTTGACCAATATATATCAAAGTACCCTTATAGCTTGCTAGACCAATCCCTACTTAGAAACAATCCATATACCTTAGGTATGTCTACGCCCACAATATTTATGCATTGATGCAATCGAGAGTCACAAGATAATCTGATTATTACATTATTCATCTCTCCCACGACATGAACTTGAGACCTATCAAGTTGGGTGATCTTAACGTCTGTATTTTTTGGTTAAGTATTCAATTTCTTACAAAATGATAAAGGAATAAGGTTGGTGGATGTAACATACTTTATCACACAATTATGCAAATTGTAAGTAAAGATCTTAAAGGTTAAAAGGAAATGGGGAGTTGAGCCTCTAGAGTTAGCATTCACAAAACTAACAATGGATTGAAGATTAATGGAGTATTTGTACTAACTAGAAGAAGTAGTTGTTGAAGAGATATGAAACTTACTAATGGATGACATGGAGAAAACTGCCTTGATAATAATCTCTCTTTGACTAGCCATCTTGGTGTGTTCGTATAGTGAAATTTTTTCTCAGGTATTCTTCATATCATGAATAATTTTATACCCAATATTGGGAGACACATTGTCCTCCTTAGATGGTCGAGAAGAAGAAGTAGGTTTTGAATACTTAGAAGGAGCTTCGAGAGTGTGAGAGTTATCTTTATTGCTTGCCAAAGTTCTCTTTAAGGATTTTTCAGTTGAAGGTTTAAGAGTTGGAGTTGAAAGCTGGGTTGTGTTGTCCGAGGGAAAAATCCTTCTCAATAGGACCTTCTTCTTTTCTTTTAGTGTGGGTTAAAATACCAACCCTTTGCTCCTCAGATTATAAGTATTCAGAGTTTTAGGAGGAGGGGCTTCCCCAATAGGGGCTTCTTGAATAGATTGAACCTTACCCTCTCAAGTAACCTCAAATTCAAAAACAAAAGAACCAACATTGTCATCAGGAGGGGAAGCCTCCTATACAAAATCTTTTGTCTCTCCATCTTCTTCTCCAACTATCTAATCCTATAGCACCTTGGTCACCATAAAAGTCACATTATGTATCCCTTGCAGGCACTTCTTTTCTGAATGTGCAGCTTGGAAAAAGGTGCAATAGTTTTCCATGACAAGCTCTTCGACATTTAGATTCACATTTGAGATTTGAGCTGACTTCATAGGTGGATTATTACTCTTCTTGAAGAAAATATTGTATTGTTTTCTTCTTGATGAGCCCTCACTAGTATTTCTCTTTAACTTAGATACTTCAATAGTTAACTGCTTTAGAGATTTAGCCAAAGCCTTAAAATAAAAAGAATGTTTATCATGCGATTTACTAGACAAGGCTTGAGTTTTCTTACAAGTATCTTTCAAATATTCATGATTTTAATACTCAAGTGCTCCTATCGAAAGTATATATTTATTAAGAGATAGGGCCTCTGTGAAGTTCTCTGCTAGTGTAACCTTCACTTCTATCTTCACAATCATTGCAATATCACGAGGTAATGCCTTAGTATAATAATCAACAATGATAGAGTTGTCAAAAGAAACATTAGTTGGGAACTGCTGATGGTGCTAGATACTACCAACATAGAAGGGGTCTTCCCGATGTCAAGTCCCAATCAGATCTCACACTATTTGGAGTATGAGGCCCTTTTGGAGTATCGACCTGACTGCCATAACTATAAGGTTTGATTTGGTTTCAATGGATAACATAAAATATTATATACATAAACCTTGAACAAAAAAGTAAATTGACATTGCAAAACACCAATTGCAATGTGTAAAAGGATACCTTCACAAGTGGGAGACAAGAGTGAGTCTCTAGAAGGAAGTAATAGTAATAACCTAAGAGAGACACACAATAGCATGAAAATATTCATCAGAAAAATAGTTCACATAATGATTATTACAGTGAATACAACACACATTCAACAAGATTAGTACCAGAGCCACCGAAATAGTTCAATTTATCAAGTATATACGAACATAACATATACTATAAACATCACAAGAATAGTTCTAAGAACATTTGCAATACATGCATAAAAATGTGTTGGCTCATCAAATTTCAATTAGATGAAAGATCCAAGTACATAGATATAATGATGAAACACTAGTTCCAGTAGTAGAACATTAAGTCACTTCTTGCTTCTCCAAAGAATATTTTTATCTCCTATGCCAAGTATAGAAGCCAATACTAGCTCTCAAAAGCTTAAGCCTCGAAAAATCCTTTTGCTTGAGTTATGAGGTTGCTTTTATAACAAGAGGAATGACCTTTCATCTCCCCTTGACTATTGGTTTTCCCTCATGACTCTTGGATTTATAATGTGTCCATTTGACTTTTAAATAACTTTTGAAATTCTAAATAAACTTTGGACTTCTCTATGTGACTTTTAGGCTTCTATAACACTCTTTTTTGCATATATGACTTTTTGACTCTTCATATTCCACATATGACCCTTGGACTTCCACAAATTACATTTTTTCCTTTTCTTGTGAATACATATTTAAATTACATATAATGGTATGTCATGACACATGGACACACACTGACCATTATGATGACATTTGTACAAGTTAAAACTTCTTAATGATGACATGGACTTCTTGATGAGGTGGCAATGCTAAGTTGTCTTCCTTGCTACTTCATCTTGCATTCTTGATGATAAATCTGATTTATGATTCATCTTCATGGAAGATCTAATTTTTTTCTTATCTTCACCCACCAAATGGTATTTGATCAATATCACAATCCTCGAAGTCATCATGAAATGTCTTCTTTTTGTCTTGGTCCATGTGCTTCATGTCCCCATGATATCTCTCTTTTGTTCTTGTTCTCCACAAGTTTTTATTTATGATTTCTCCTTGATATATTATTTTAGCATCACCTTGTCATGCTAGGAAGGTACTCATGCCAATGAAAATTATTCATGACAAAGAAAAATCAGTATTTAAAATTTCTATTCTATCACTACCTAGCTCATGGAATGATCACCTTATGATAGGTATATGAAAGGATTGAAAACAAATAGGCTTGATTAGGAAGGTGTAGTCAAATTCATTAGTGGCCTAGGAAGGATCCCTTGATAATTTTTAATGTGCCATACATTATGAATAGGATCTCTCCTTCATCTAGTGTAGTGGGGGAAGATGAAGGGACAAAGTGGGAACGCTTCATGCTTCAATACTGCACCATGCACCCTAAAGAAAAGAGAGGAAGACTTGAAAGTAATATTTTACTAGTCAAGGCTAAGAGGATGCCTCCTTCAACCTTCCCTACTTCTCCATATGCTTTAGATTAAGATGCTAAGATAGGTTTGGGTGTAGAGCAAATTGGGGAAGGGTGAAGGGTGAAGGCTTCAACCTTCAAGGTTGCACCATGCAATTAAAGCGAGAGGAGGCTTGAAAGATAACACAATTTTATTCAACAAGGGGTCACTGTTGATTTGGAGTGCATTTTTCATCCTAGGCTAGTACCTTTTGAGGGGGCTTGTTCATCTGGAATGCAATTTTCATTGAGGGAGGACATAGGAGGAAGCCACTTCACCTTAATAAGTTTTTACTACACTAGGAGGATAGGGGTCATTTCTTTGCATGTTTTTCCTTTACAATAGGGTGGGAGAGGTCCATGTTGTTATCTAGGAGTGTTCTATGCATCATGCAAGGAAGAGGTGACCAAAATAAATGTAATGATTCATTGTAAGAAAAAGGATTAGGTGACTACCCTTGGGAGGTTCATAATAGGAAACAATTTTGAAGTGACCTTGAGGAGGTATTAGTGCACAATTATTGGTGAGTAAGGTTTCATTAATGAGGCTCAGGGATAGGTTAATCTCCTCACTTGGTAATAGGGTTCAAGCTTCCACAAATGAAATTGGGTAGAAGTACCAAGAAGGGTTCCTGAAATGGTTAAGTGTGAGAATGACAAGGTAAGAGAGAGAAATTCATCTTAATAGGGCCCAAACATGGACCACACACCAAAATAGAGGTACAAAAACAAAACAAAGTGAGGGAGTCTGTCAATGAATGTGTGCAATAACTATCAATATAATTTAAACATCGCATATGCACTATCTTGATGGATGGTGCTATGCTTTTTTAAGCTTGCATAAAGAAAGTGTGCTCATGAGTTCAACCAGGATTGTGCATGTGTGAGCAAGTGACTTTGACAAGTAGAACCTGAGAAGAAGAATTAAATATATCACAAAACATCAATCAACCATGAAGGGATTATGTAATGACAAACTGTAATATCCTTAGTAGGCTCTAAAATTCAAGTGTAGGAAAAATTTTAAAGGTTGTTGATCGCATAGTCAACATGAACTTATTCAAGATAGTAGCAAATATAATTGAAGTCCTTAACCTTCTCTTTCTTTCCCATATTCAAAGAACCCAGCTCTGTGACGAGCATGGATGGTATATTATCTTCGACAAATTTCTCAATAAAGGCTTTTTGAAAATCATCCCAATTATGAATGCAAGCTATGGGTAAAGAGTGACACCATCTAGTATCCAAGGTATGTGGAAATAAACTACATGCAAAATCATCATATTATATTCTCATCATCTACAAATATAAATAGAAAATACTGATGTGGTCTTCAACAATAGTTCCTTCCTCTGGATCAAATTTCGGGAGATGCTTCTCTAGGTGTCAAGGCATGTCATGCAACTAACCTTAGATATCTAGAGGGGATCAAGCCATTATAGCCAGAGGTTTTCATCGATTATCTCTTGGTGGATTGTGAGGCATTAGGTTAGCATTATTCTCCTCATAACTTTTAGAACTATACCTTGAGATGAAACTTTTGGGTCCTCTTCATTCATTCTAAGGACCCTAAGATTTCTCATATTTCAGAGGTTTTTCAGGTTTCTAAAATTTCTCTCAATTCTAAGATTTCTTTCATTCCAGGGGTCTTCCTCATTATATAATTTTTCTTGATTCCTATTATTCCCTTCACCCCTCGGTCTTTGAATATTCTCAACATCATCACATCACCGACAATTCCCTCCTTCCAAATTATCTTCCACATAACCTTCCCCATCTAAATCAACTAGGCTCTAAACCTTCGTTTGCATGCTTTTCAACAGTGTCTGCATATTCATCGAAGTTCATATTAATGAAATCTTGTATTGAGATTACTGGGAATACCTTTCAAGTATGGTGAGGCTTGGTTGAGTGTGTATGAGGAAGAGAAGATGTAGCTAGGATACGTCCAAGGATCTTAGAAAATTGATGAGTCACAGGACATAGAGCTCTCAATTTATCATATGTGACTTCATATAGAGGTGGAGGTTCCTCAATTAGGGCGTCTTCAAGTGGGGGTGGTTGAGTATCAATAGAGGGAGTATCACCACAAATATTTCCTTGACAAGGATGATGAGGAGTTAAGAGATGAATGGGAGGAGGTTGAGTGCTGTCTTGCTGAGAGGGTTCAAGACAGGGATGGGTATTCATGTCAACCATTGTATAAGATGGGCCATCCTTCTAGCACCAAAAATCTGTTGACATACTAGAATGTTCTTCCAATAGCAAGAGGTTGTTCTTGATGTAGAATCCCAATTAGGCTCTACAATGTTTGGGATAGGATTCCCATTCGATATGTGGGCCCAACTACCATCAGGTTGGTTGAGATTCGCTTTAGAAAAAATAAGTACCACTTTTAGACTTATTTCCTTTGCACTGCTCAATCCTTCCTCGAGACCGACACTTCCATGCAAATTTCTTTGAATCCTTTCCAGATTACCTCTATGGGTTTCACTATCAATGTGGGGGCCTCCTACTTAATCTTGACCCAAGAAACTGTTGCATTGTTTTTAGGGCTATTGGAAAATGTAACTAGGATCGGTCTTCATAATTGTTTTCTATGATGTAATTCATATGTACTTGTAAATTTTTATTTTTTCTTTTTATTGTAAAAGAAAAATTATTTATTTATAGTCATTAGTTTCATGCTTTATTTATTTTTATAGGTCTAATCACCCATTGTGTTCATTTGGGATTTTTGTCATGAGTCATTGTTCTTTTCATTATGTTTTTGACCCTTCTTAGTCTGATTGTATCAAAGAAGAAAATAACTTTTCATGTAAAAGGTGTCACTTGTCACTCCTCGACCAAGTTGGCCTCAAGTGAAGTCAAGTTGACCTAAAAAGCAATGATAAAACCACTATATATAGCCATGCATTCCACCTATTGAGAAGTAATCTATCCAAGACATTCAATCTATAATTTTCATAGGAGAAAGAAGTGAACATTTGAGGGAAAGAAGAAAAAAACCCTACTGAGAAAGGAATAATATTTTGTCAAGCAAGAAAGACCAAAATTTCACTATTTCTACCACACATGCAAGTAATTAGGGTTACTATAGGTCTGAGGTGTTGCATGATGAGTTTCATAAGCTGTAGTAAGTGTAGAGAATCTTTTTGGTTTGTTTTTGGAATAATTTTCTTGGGTTTACTTTTGGAAAACTTGACTTAGATTAGGTATCACTATTGAAGGCTGACTTGGTGGGATATAGGAGGTCTCACTATTGGTCTAAAGGTCCCAATTGTCACATTTTATTTGGTTCTAAAATAAGAGAAGAATAATTTTTGGGTTTTCCACTAGAAGAGGGGGTTTTCCCTAATTGAGTGCCTACATCTTGTGTTCTTTTGTTGTGTTTGTGATCTTCATTTGTTTGAAATTTGTCTTGATGATAAAAATATGATAATTGAAAAGGAGAATTAATAAGAAACATCAAAGTGTCAAGAAAGATAAATCAAGTTAAATAAAATCCTAACTATGTTGCTATAAGAATTTATCAACATGGTATCAGAGCTAAGGTAATGAAGAGAGAAAGGCAGCCTAAAGATCATCTGCTCGCCAAGAAATATTCAAGAAAGAATTTTTAACTTTTTTATGGTCTAGGGAACCAAGAAGAAGTTTTTTTGGATATTAAAAAGGCTAGGCTATAAGGCTGAGGATCTTGAAAGGAAGATCTAAATTTTGTGCATAAAACATAGGGTCCAAAATCATCTCAGAGATCTAAAAATCCTTAAGGTTATATAAGGGTGACCGAATCATAATCATAAGGTGTCTTTTGTGAACTAAAGACAACCCTAATGACCTGCCAAAAATTTATAGACCCAAGGCCGAAATAGATAAAAAGAACTATGATTTAGAGTTACAGTCATCTTCAGAAATATATATTAGTCTTTACCTGGGAACTAAGCTAGAAAAAGAAGAAATTATGTATACGTGTTGAGTATCTACATAACTCTAACTTGAACAGGAATAGTCTATCATCTTTGTAAGAGCTCATTTATAAAAGAAGATCTCATCATCATCAATAGGAATTTGCGGTCCATCGTAAGGCATGTTTGAGAGACATCCAAAGTTCTTTTCTAATAAACTAAGTACATTGGAAGGAGAATCAAATTATGTTACGTGGTTATAAAAGAGATGCCCAATTCTTAAGAAAATGATATTTGAGTTCTTAATAAGGCATCAAATTCTGTTATAGAGAAGGATATCTCACTTTGAGCAGATACCTATGTGAAAATCATACTCAAGACATGGAGCAAACTCCAAAAACACAATAAGTAATACAAAAGTATTGAAAAGGAGCATCTTGACTTGGCATCCTTTAAGGTATAACTAAAGAAGGTACAATTTTATCCTTGAAAATAAATCACTTGCAAGATAGGATGAGGTAAGAATTATGTAAGGTATATATAATTATTTCTATTCATATAAGGTATATTCCATATTAAGGTTTAAAAATATCATTTTTCATTTTAACCTTCATAAAATTGTTGGCATCTAAGTTATTGTAAAACCTAGTTTAGAAACCTTAACCCTATTTTATCTTTTTCCCTCATAGAAACCCTAAAATTAATGTTTTGAAAGATAACATCTATAAAATTAGGGTTTGGATCGGAAAAACCCGAGGAATTTCTCCCTCTCTAAAGAATCTATGAAATCCCTAGTTTGTAATTATACTCTTGTACTAGTATACTTTTGGTGGTACTTGTCAGGTAAATGTTGCAAATACATAAAATAAATGTTGATCTTATGCAAAAGGAATTCCTTTAAGAAGAATATTTCACCTTCTCGCAAAACATAATTATTTTTTATCTTCTTCATTATTTTGATTTCTTTATCCATATTATTTTGCTTGAATATTATCCTTTGTTTTGTATTTTCCTTTGAAGGAAAGCTTGCAAGTATATTCTAAAGAATAAGGATTATGACTAGATTTAGAGGGAGTCTTCAAAGGGAGACTTGTAAGAATCTTTGTTGGAGAGGGATTCCTTCAATAGGAAACCCTACAAGGTTTGTAAAAAAATAAACTCAAGATATGTAAAATTACAATACTTGTAGCAAATAAGAAGGTATGATCACTTTGAAATTTTCTTTATATTATTAACTCTCTCATGTTTAGGTTTTTGCTATAGAATCATAAATATTCTTATTTGTTAGTTTTATTGATATTTATATTAAATAAATCCTTATCATACTATCAATCTTTTGTTCATTTTGGTAAAACCCTAACCTTTAGGGTTCACTATAAAAATCCTATTCTTTTAGGGTTTGTTGATGATATCTAGAACATATATGATAAGATCCCAACCTTTTAGGGTTTGATGAATTAGGGGTTATGAAAAAATCCTTATAATAGTTCATATAAGATCCTAGGAATGAAACCCTAGGTATATATGTTTTCATATGGTTGAAACCCTAACTTGGTCTAATTATTGTAAATCTAATGTTTATGATCCGAACTTAAATAGGAACGCTACAACTTACATATATAATCATAAACACAAAGATGCAGCAAAATAACTTCATTTCATTAATAGAAAAATATTGAAATATGCTTACAAATAGAATGGAAATAAGATAGCTAAGGCGATGGTAGCTTATCTATGAGAACAAATGTGGCGGCTACATACCTCCGAACTGAGTTATAATGAGGCTCAAGGGCCTTTTTAATATTTAACAATAAGAGAAAAATATAAATAACCAAAACCTTAACCTGAGGAGATGAAACACCAAGAGTCTATAGGCCCTGTTGTGGTTAGTTGGGTAGCCAACTTCCTAGGGTCGTAAATTGGTCATATTATCTCCATTTGACACGTACGATACCTTGTTGGAAAGATGTCTCCGAGGAGTACAACTGGTGACATGATTCTAACTACAATTGTCATTTTTCCAAAAAAAACATCGTTTATGGCCTCAAAACGGCTCCCGAAGTTCAGGACGAGAAAAATTGCCAAAAATCGTAAACTGTGCTACAATTAAGGAAACATATGAAACTGATTGGGTGGTCTAGGTGTAATAGATGGGCGGCAACCAATATCCACCTGGATCATTCCTCCCCCTTAGGAAGCAATGGTCCCCACTATGTTCAGAGCCTCCATGAGGTGAGGAAATTTCTGTTGAACCTGGTTCCTGGTGAGATGTTCTGCAATCTCTGATGTGTCCAGTAATGGTGGGAAGCATGGTTGAGGGTGATCCACATTGAACACTTGGTGCAAGAGAAGGAATGGAGGAATGTTTTGCTGCAAAGCATTATTTTCCAAAACCTTGGTAATGGTTTAAGAACCATATTAGAGTTGTCTTGGTTTCCAATGGGCTCTTGTAAGGCATTCTTTCTGAAAATGTAACCAGACTTTGTTGCCCACCTGAAACTCCTGTGGCACCCGATGTTGTCACTTCTTGTACTTGGCATTTTCCACAATGGAGCGATGATATATCGGCCCATTGGGTAGAGGTGATACAAGAGTCAGATCAAATGAATTCTTGACCTGACAGTGCAACGGTACTGTATCTACCTGCTTCTGCTGCATGGGGGAACCCTTCCCGGGGCCATGGACGTGGTTATGATCTTCGCCTTACTCTGAGAGCGAACCAGAAAGAAAATAAATTTCCTAGTATGGGAGATGATCTTACTGCATTTCTTAGTAGAGATCAAAGAGGTGGCAGTAGGTTGGGATACCTATGGTATCCTGTATAACGTATCGCCCAAATATATAATCACAGAGCGAGGTCTAGAATCATATACAACATGTCACTTCCACAAGTATGGTTGTCCTAATAACAAATCACAAATGTCGAGAGGAGCAACATCACACAATACCTCATTTGTGAAGGGCTTGATGCTATAGGGAAGGTGACACTACTGGCTACCTCGGAGATCTCTTCCTTGGTGAGCCACCTGATGTTGTACACCTACGGGTGTGGTATGGCCAGTAGGCCCAACCTCTTCGTGACCTCTACTGAAACGAGGTTCTTTTGGCTACCATTGCTGACAATGAATTGTAAAAGCGAACCCTTCACCCACATTTGTGAGTGGAAAAGACACTTCCCCTCCTCTAAATCGTCGGGATCATTCTTCTAGATCTTGGTAGTGGCAACATTAGCATTGGTCTCCGCATAAATAATATGCTTCCCTTTGTAATTCCTCTTGTCAGGTTTTGACTTATGGTCAGAACATGCATCTAGTTCTGAAGCCTTCAACTTGGTCACCAATGACTACTTAGTCTGACACTCACTTGTGTTGTGAGTGAGGCTCTTATGGAACTCACACCACTTTCCTATGTCCTTCTTTGACTTTGTGGTGGTGTTATTTTCTTGCAGCTTTGATGGGTTGTCTTCAGTCACCCCGCCTTGGCTTTGTCCTTTGTTCTTTGGATTCGTAGGTCCAAAGTCTCACTTCTTTTGTTTAAACTTCTACTCAATCTTGATAGCGTATCGGTATGAGATGCAAAGTGAGGAGATAGCCAGGAACTCCATCTCGTCCTGGATGCACTTGTGTAGGCAGTCGAAATATTTGAGTACCAAATGCTACTATGAATCCTTGACACCAAACTTTGTACGAAGGGTATGAAAAATATTGGTAACCTCTGACACATATTGGTCCCTTCCCTGCTACAGCGTGGTCCCATTTATGTATTTATCTTCATAGTTTCCGACACGATAGTACTGCTCCTTGATGGCATCCCGGAATCAAGTGGGTGTGGCTGAAAACAATGAGGCCGTACTTTCATCCTTCTAATCGCAATAGGTTTCCCACTAGTCCTTGATGTGGGGGGTGACTTTGAGAAGTGCAAAAGTGATCTTTTCCTGGCTTGAAAAGTCATGAATAGAAAAATATCCTTCTAGAAGATTTAACCATTTATAAATGGAATCCGCATTTATCTGACCCTCAAATATGGGAATGTCAAAATTAACTTATACCTTAAAGGGTGTGGCACTTCTAGAGTAGCTGCTGGAAGTAGATGCATCGCCCCTGGGTAGCCGCTGAAGGCTCTGGGCAAAGTTGTCCATCATCGTGTTCCTTTGTCTCTCGAGGGCTTCTTTGAGCAGTGTTTTGATAGGATCTCGTTCCCCCTCATCTTTCTTTTCATCCATCGTGGGAGGCTGTCATGATTTGTAAGGATGATCTTGCAAAGGTTCAACCATATCAAGCCCTAACTCCTTATATCCTAACCTCATTGGGGACATGCAAAGAAAAACAGAGAAAGAGCAGACCACTCTGATACTACTGATTCAAAATTAAACAAGAATTCTAGAGCTTACATATATAATCATAAACACAAAGATGCATCAGAAAAGCACTTCATTGCGTTAATAGAAAAATATTGAACTATGCTTACAAACAAAATGGAAATAAGATAGCTCGAGTGATGGTAGCTTATCATTGAGAAGAGACGTGGAGGCTACATGCCTCTAAACTGAGTTACTATGAGGCTCAAGGGAATTTTTCTTGTTGAACAATAAGAGAAAACCCTAAACAATCAAAACCCTAACCCAAGGAGATGTAACACCAAGAGTTTATGGGCTGCATTGGGGTTAGTTAGGTAACCAACTTCCGAGGGTCATAACTTGGTCATATTATCTCTGTTTGACGCAAACAATACCTCATTGGAAAGATCTCTTTGAGGAATACAACTGTCGATGGGATTATAAATTAAATCTTCACTGTGCCCAAAAAAACATCGTTTTGGGCCTCAAATCGGCTTTGGAAGTTCAGGACGGGAAAAACTGCCAAAAATAGTAAACTATGCTACAGTTAAGGAAACAAATGAAACTAAATGGGGGTTGTAGGTGGAATAGGTGGGTGGCCACCAATATCCATCTAGATCAGTTTAATATTAAAGTTTTGATGATGGTATCTAGAGTTTGTGACAAACCCCTAGCAAAGGTTATTGTAAAAAGTCTAGGGCATGAATGTGTAAGCCTAGTTTATTATTAACTAAGTCTATGATTTGAATTTCTATGTTTTTATAACCCTAAATGCTCTCTTTGTGACAATATGCTAACCCTATCTTGATTTTTTTTATTTCATGCTCTTGTACATATACATTTGTGTGCTTGGTTATACTTGTTGAGATTTGCAGGAACATAGTTTGAAATAGGTTGTAAAGTTGTAAGCATGCCTCGTGTTTGATGATGATCTCGTAAGGAGCATGATTGAAAAAGGGAGTTGTAAGAATCTTGATGGAATTGAAGTTTACGTTATTGATTTAAAGGTGACTTTTTTTTCATATGAAGAATTATGTTTTGGAAGATGAAAGTTCTCTAATGATGAGATGATGCAAAACAAAGAGCCTTGTATATGGAAGAACACAATTGTTGATGATGGAATTATTTCCCTAAGTTGAGAGGGAGTTTGGATAAAGGAATGTGTATATCCTCCTTTTTCGGTAACATGATGTGAAGAACATGAAGAAATAATTAGATCAAAGAATGGCTAACAAACTATTGATTGTTATTATTGATGTGTTGTGAACAAAGGCTCAAATGTTTTGAGAAGTGCTGAAGCAAAGTTTGGTGCTTTTGGAGAAATTGAAGAAGGAAGCGTCCATGAATATTTATTTGGATAATATGATGAACTAAGCAACATCAAAATGGTTGAGGACCCTGAAGATCATACTAGAATATCAATAATAAGAACCAATATATTGGAATTAATTGAGATTGTGAGGCTACAATATGCCCAAATTTATGCACAAGTAGCTGATGTGTTGATATCCCCTTGATAAGTTTGAATATTTGATAAACATGCTTGGATTGGTGGATATATCTGTTTTGGTTTTGAGGGAGAGATGAGTACCATAAACTGCTCATATGATGGTACTTGCGAGGACATCATGTCTTGGTTGGTATTGAGATCTCAGATATAGTTTGGCCTTGATGATGTCTAGATCCCGGTGTGGGAGGGTATCTTGGTCATATGGACCTTCATTGTTGTGTTTGACCTCAATGATACCTAGATCCTTAAGGATTGGTGTCATGACATGAAGGCATAGTTGATACCTATATCTATTTGGATTGATACTAGGGCTATAACCTGATGTAACCTATAGTGGCATATTACCTTGATGAGACCTTAGCCCCTATTAGTGTCTAAGACCCTTGTGTTGGTGTCTTGGAGATGACGCTTGGATCCTTGAGTTGATGGTTCCATGAAATAGTGCCAATGACACTTGGATATTTGATGTGTTGGATACCTTGGTATTTTTGGTATCCCTAGCATTATGTATGTTGTTTTACTCTTCTTGGAACATTTCAAATAGAGTTCAATCTTGTACTAGTTGAACAATTATGAATACTCCCCTAGTTAAGAGGGAGTGTTGAAAACTGTAACTAGTATCCTTCTTCATAATTTTTGTCTATGATGTAAATTCATATGTACTTGTAAAAAGAAGAAAAATAAAAATTATTGCAAAAGAAAAATTATTTATTTATAAGCATGGTTTTCATGATTTATTTATTTTTCTAGGTCTAAGCACCCATTGTGTGCTTCTAGGGTTTGTGTCATGAGTCATTATTCTTGTCATTATGTACTTGACCCTTCTTGGGCTCATTGCATCAAAGAAGAAAAATATTTTTCATGTCAAAGGTGTTACTTGTCACTCCTCGACTAAGTCATCCTCAAGTGCAGTCAAGTTGGCCTAAAAAGGGATGATACAACCACTATATATAACCATGCATTCTACCTATTGTGAAACTATCTATCCAAGACATTTGATCTGCAATTTTTGTAGGATAAATAAGTGTAAAGTTGAGGGAAGGAAGAAAAAAGCTCAAGCGAAGAAGGAAGAATCTTTTGTCAAGCAAGAAATACCAATTTCTTTCTATTTCTACTGCACATGTGAGAAATTAGGGTTATTTTAGGTCCAATGGGTTGTAGGACAAGTTTTAGAAGTTGTAGTAAGGGTTGGGGCTCTTGTTGGTTTAATTTTGGAAGAATTCACTTGGGTTGACTTTTAGAAAAATTGACTTGGAGGAGGTTTCATTATTGAAGGCTAACTTGGTGGACTAGAGAAGGTCTCACCATTGGTCTAGAGGTCTTGGTTTTCATATTTGATTTGGTTCTAAAAAAAGAGAATAATATTTTTTTGGTTTTCCCCTAGAAGGGCGCTTTTTCCCTCACTTAGTGCCTACATCTTGTGTTATTTTGTAATGTTTGTGATCTTCATTTGTTTGAAATTTGTCTTGATAATATAAATAAAATAATTGAAAATACGAATTAATAAGGAACATCACAAGAAATTTTCGAGAAAGAGAAATCAAATTAAATAAAACCCTAACTATGTTTCCTTAAGGATTTCTCAACAAGGCTTATGTCCACCCGTCTTATGTCATCCTGCTAGATCCTTTAGGTACTCCTTAAAGTTTTTTAGGGTTATTGACATCTATTTAATTGTGTTGAGCTGATGTGTTATGTGGGCTCTGCCTAGACCAATAAAAGATCCTTTCTTGCATGTTGTTGCTCCACATTTTCTGGCTCAATCTCCTTGTTCTCCTTAAAGTTTAGTTGGAGTTTACTGCCCGGTTACCTCTGCGAGGATGAATGTTATGTGGTCTCCACCTTATGGCCAATAATAATGCTCCTCATTGTTTATTTTTTCATCCACATGCACCGAATTATTTCGATGGTGGCTCCTCCATAGCTTCGCTACTTTTGGCTGCTCCTCCAAACTTAGCTATGTGCCAAATGGGTCTCCATCCACCTCTAGCTCCACCACTTTGAATTTGGGAGTGTTGAAAATTTGAATAGCTCTAACATTCAATACAGTATGCCATTCTCAAACTTCCACACGCCACTGGAAATAGTTTTCAGAGTTTTATCCCTCTAAGTGGGTTTCATCTACTCTTGAAGTGATCCATTGTACTAGAAATGCCTTCAAAGGTACTGCACCATCCTCCACTAATGTTGATATTCATTCTTCTTATTGCACCTGCTCCTGAACACCTATGTCCTTCTTTTCCTTATGTTGACACCTTTTTTCCATTTGTTTCCATCAATGAAAATATATTTCCAACATTATGATGATCTCTTTCTTTGTGATCACAGATATTGTCTTAGCCAAATTATTTTCATAATTCCTTTGCCTTTCCTGCATTATCTTGCATTGAATTTGATCAAAAGTAAGCTTAATGATATCTAACACTTCTTCTTCCTCTTCCTATGGGAAAAACAATTCTTATAGGGAGAGGTGTCCACCTGTAATTGGAGTAGAAGGTGGAATGTCTAAAGGAGGGACATCTTGCTTCATCTCAGATCCTTGTGACTATTGATCATCTACAATTTTGCTTCATTGGTCTTTGAGTAAATCTTGTTCAATTTTTTTAGCAAGAGCCTCCTATTGTCTTTTGGCTTCATCTTCCTCTTACCTCTTTCTCCTTTATTCCTCTTTTGGTTTCTTCTTTTATTCAACTTCTTATGCTTTTTTCTCTTCCTCCCTTTTATTAAGTTGTTCTTCTTCTTCCAAATTTTGGTTTTCTTCATATTGTTGTTTCTTCAAAAGTTCCTCCTCTTGCTTCTTTCTTTGTTCAACTTCCTATTTGTTCTTTTCCTCTTCTCTATTTCTCTTCATTTCTTGCTCTATCCAAGCTATTGTCGCATTAATTTTTTCTAGGTTTCCTTCTTCATCACTTTCTTCTTGCTAATCATATGGGTCTTTGTCTTATTCTAGATCATCTTCTCCTTATTGGTCACCCTTCCGCCTCTGTTGTTTCCTATTCTTGTTTTGTTTCTATTTATTCCTTTTAAGAAAAGTTATTTAGTCCTCAAGGCTCATGCCTTCTATGTCCTTATTATCTGATTGATTTTCTTCTTCTTCTTCTTGCTGCTCATTTGGTCCTAATTCCCTAGAAGCATTATAGATTTTTTTGGCCTTACCTTCTTCATCTCCTTTATAATGTCTATAGGAACAACCAAACGGATCTGCTTTACAATGTACTACTGCAGTAAATTTTGGATCATACTTCCAGATATTTGAACCAACAAAATAGAAACACATTATTTCCTGAGCTTCAACTTCAACTTCTTTGAATTTCTCTAGAGAGTATGATCCAATTGTTAAAGGGAAAACATGCCACGGTCCCTTCTTACCCTTTTCCAACATTTTGAGTAATCCAATGGTCAACTGATAACAAACTCCTTGCAAGAGCACTATATTTGTCACTATTGCTGGGAGAGCGTGAGGAGGCTTATATGTGCCAAAAACCCTAATATATGTTACTTCCTTAATAGTGAACCAATCTTCCACCTCAATAAGGGTATTCCAAGCTCACTCTAACATACAAGGTCGGTCTTGACCAAAAAGTGCATGATATAGCGGATTAATAAAAGATTCCATAATAGTTTCAATTGAAGCATTGTAACATGGGTTCCAAAAGAACTTATAGTAAATATGTACTAGCTATGGTATCTCTGGAGTCCATTTTAGGATCCAACCTTCGAATTGGCATCTTGCACAAATTACATCCATAAGATAAGATGCCATGTAAAATTCTAATGGCTTACGTTTCTTTGGATTCTTAGCCATTTAAATATTTGTTTTGAGTGGAAATGCTAGGATACTTGCCCAATCGAATATAGTCCCTTTAGTGGAAATTATATGCATAAAAATTACTCATGCTCCAATGAAGGAATCTATATATGCTCTTCCGTAGAATCTGTTCATCATAGAAACCATCAAGTGATACACTTTTCTTAACCATGAACTTGGTGGGTTCTTGCCACCATGATTTCAATATGTTTTTGGTATCCTTGGTAGTTTCATTGAAATCATCCTTGCCATCTAGTGTTGAAAGACTCTTCTCATTTAGGAAGCTTGTAATAGTCAGGAATATCGACAATAATGAAAACTTCCAAAACCTCTCCATCATGCCTCTTGATTCCCAAATAACTCTCATCTATACATTGCAATATCCTAGCAATGATCTTGGAACATGGAAATACTAGTGGGTATGCAACTACCTTATGCAACCAAGATCTTTTAACATTGATATATATTCTGAAATCTTCTTTATCTCTAGGGATATCTTGGTTAGCAAACTCAGAGTAGATTTCCTACCATGTCAACTTTGTTTTCTTATTGATATTGCAGGAAATGTGCCCATAAATTGACAGAGTAGGTGGGATATCTATGACTCTTTCTATGTTGCTCTTTGTTCTAGATAAACTCCTTCTTGAACCCTTGCGACCACTCTTGACCATTGACGGTGCCATCTTTCTAGAGAAGGATGAAATGTTGATGCAATCTAGATTAACATCACTTGCAATTTCAAAAATGTGATCCTAAGACAAAGAGGTTAACATGAATAAAAATTACACCAAACACAGTTGAATATCAAAGGTACAAAATAGCTGGTTCACTACATTGCAATTTGACTTTACAGGATAGGTCACATTATCTACGTAGGTCGTAGGGTCGCTCCATAAAGCAAGTCACAAGGGAGATTGACTCTCAAGAGTGTGTTGGTGCAATTGTGCAACTAGAGGGAACTTAGTGAATTGAAAATTTGAGGAGATCAAAAGTCACATACGAAAGGGGTCACATTTACAGTTGACATCATCTAATGTGAATCTGCGACTACACAAACAAAGGTGAGGGATGAAGGGTTGCATGTTTGCATTGTGTGACAGGTTGCATACTCACAAGACTTGTATATTGCAACCTCACGACTATAAAAGAGGGAAAACGTAGTCATAATTAGTAAGGTGATTGTGGGTCGCAAGGAAAAGGGGATGCCTAAATATCAGTTAGTGATATGGGATGTATTTTGACTTGTGACTTGTATACCAGTTGTGACCTAGGGTGACAAGAGATATAAGTTAAGTTTACGCCTAGTCATTTTAGCCTGAGCCCCGAGCTTAGAGCGAATCAGGTGAGAAGGGAGAACCACATGGGTTAATGATGGGTATTAATTATATTAGCCTTCAACTTGGAATTTAAAGATGGGAGAGGCACGTTGGAGAGAGTGGAGGTCATAATAATGGGAAGATGTATGGATGAGGGCCATGAAGTCATAAAATATAAGTCAGTTGTGTGTAGAGGGGCTTGAGAATCAATGCAATGCAGTGGGGAGCAAAGGTGGGATGACAGGGAGGGTTTTATGTGCCCTCCATAGACATTTTAGGAGCCACAAGGGGGGTTTTGGGAAGTATTTGTAGAGCCAAAATGCTAGGAGAGGGGCCAAGTGTCACTTTCGGTGGAAATAATGATTGCTAGGGAAATAAATGGCCAGTTACTGTGATGGTCCCGAGGTCGTTGATTAGTGGAGCACTCTGATAGCTCAACTTATAGAGTGAAAATGAGTTGGAGAAGAGAGTGAGGGGTTTATATATATAATGTGGGCACATGCAGAGAGAATGGTCACAACCAGAAGGTGCACAAAGGTATGGTTGTGTGTGGTCATCCTTGGATAGGATCGTAGATTCATGAATGCGTGCTAAGAAATAGTTACATGCGACTTTATATGAGGTCACTGGGTGGAGATGGGATGGGGCTATGTCACATGTGACCAGCTCGAGGTAATTCGTGGGGTTAAAATGTGCCGATCGAAAGCTCATAATGGGACCGGGGACACAAAAATGGAGAATGATAAGTGTGCAACCATGTGACTTATGGGATAGTTAATGTGTGGTAGGAAATCACACGTGACGAACAAAGGTAGGGGTCATAAGGTTGCACCTTCAAGTGGGTTGCATAAGGTATGAACTGTTCAGGTGTGATTATACGACTAGTGCAATAAGAGTTCATGTGTAGCTAATAACGACCAGATTTCGAAGTCACATATTTAGGGACTAGATGAAATTCACCAATGTGACTAGTGACTTATAGAGAAAACCTTGCTTTATGATTTTCAAGGTAGAATTTTCCTAAGTCCCAAAGATATTCAGAATATGTGATGGGGACATGCAACCCTG
>APFE030088194.1:0-13109 GCA_000404065.3 Pinus taeda
GGTGGTTTAAGGATAACCACCAATGCTGGAATGCTTAGTGCAGTTATCAGAACTCTTCCAAGTCTGGCATGAAGCTCAGGTCTTCTGCTAGAGGAAGTGCTCCTGCTGTTTTGAAGAGGGAAACCTTCAACCAATAAAGGGAGGTCTCATCCCACATAAAAGGGAGAACTTCAACCTGAAAAGGGAGGTCTGAACGTATGGTGGTTTAAGGATGACTAACAACTCTGGAATGCTTAATGCAATTCCTGGAACTCTTCCAACACTGGTAAGAAGCTGAAGTCTTTTTCTAGAGGAAGTGTCCCCGATTCTTTGAAGAGGTATCACTCACTGAAGGTATTCTTAGGGGCATATTTGTCTCTGGCTACAACTCTGAAACTAGCATGGAAGGTTGTGGCTCAGGTTCACTTGACATGGCTTTGAAGCTTGTAGATGACCATCACTTCCCCCCCTATCTGATACAAGGTGACATGATGGATGAAACTAAACTGCAAGAATGTTCAATACTCTAGAACAAGTTCAGACATATGACTGAAATATCTTCTTGGCTTTTGATGCCCATTGCCAAGAAGCAATCCATCCAAGATGAATTTTTGTTCTTGCGGGAGGTTTGTTTCTGAAGCATCTGTTTGAAGAATGATTATTTTATGACAATGCATACATGGATGAAGATCAAAACAATGATCTTTTATATGGCCAACTTGGTCATAGTGTTGGAATTTCATAATATGTTGTTGTTGATGTGGAAGAGGTGCAGAATCTGGGACAGCTAAAGGTGCACTATCATGAAGGAACCCAACACTTTGAAATTTGATGGGTTTGGAATACTCTGGAATATGAAAGGAAACCTCCTTATCATATCTAAGACCTGTTCTGTGCTTGTTGTGGACAAGCTCTTCCCAAGGTCTGATGATGGGTTTGGGAAGTGCAAACTGAATTTCTGCATCTGCATATAATTGTGCTACTTTATTGGGCTCTGAATCAACTGTAAGATTATTGTTTTGTTGTTTATGAGAGTCTGTTTCAATCTTCTAAACAGAAACAGGTTCAAAATGATAACTCCATTGCTGTAATTCTTCCTGATGTAGTTGAGATTCAAGTTGCAAAAAATCAATTTGTTCTTGTGCATATTGTAGAAAAGTCTGGATTTTTGAGAGAGAGAGAGTCTTCGTTGATTTGGAATGTGCCATTAGAAGTAGATTGTATTAGAGTTTTCAAAAACTCTAATACTTCACCAATTTGAGTCATTTTCTCCAATGTCAAACTTAAAAATTTGTTCACAACTATGAACCAATGTCACTGCAAGGTATTCTCTTTAGCCCAAAAAATAAAATTTTTTGGGCACCCAAAATCTTCAAACTTAACAACTATTCGTCTATCAAATAACTGATAAAGCTTTATACTAATTGCACCAAAGGTACACCTATTATGTTAGGCGAAGCACTCATTTTTTTTAATGTAATGGAATGTTAAAAAAATAATGGACTCTACCCAAATTTTGTGAATTCAATTCCGTTTTCACAAATAATGACCACGAAGAAAATATTCCTAGAAAATTTGTGCAAATGCTTCAACAAACATATTACAGAAACTCAAGGCATATACTGCCAATGAACACTCTCATGTTGAATGAGCAACTCCAACACAAAATAGAGATTATTTGATCATGTGTTTCTGTTCCAATTCACTGTCAAGTACTAAGCCTCTTCCATAGGCAATCATTCACAAGCTACATAATCATACGTATACCACTTTAGTAAAAATAAAGTATACACATTTGCCTTGGTAAAAGAGGTTAAACAACTATTTCGCCTTTTTGCTACAACTCCCCAACAGTCATCCCAAAACCAAACTTGTAATCTTTCTTCCAATGATCAATCTCGGTAGAAAGAAAAAAATTCACTTGCATATTCAATCTTTATTCAAGATAAGCAACAACACAACCATTCGTATCAATCCTTCCCCTCAGGCGGCACCAGTGGATCAACATGAAAAATTGTACAATGAACGTTTACATCCCATTGATTTTGACGCAAGTACAATTGCCACAACTCACATTAATATGGATCAAGCTGATGAGAAGTTTCGTTTTACTTGTATCATGCAGAGAGAAAGTATTGAAGCAGGAATATTGAACTTCAAAGCTGCTTATGCCTTGTCAATAGATGGGATTTTCTCCAATTGAGCAGAGTCCCATAACTGGGAGAATCATTGCATGAACATAGTTTTGTTGGAATGGTATATCATTTTTCGTGGCTCTTGCATGCTTAGCTAGTGGTGGTGCAACTGGGGAAGGACAAACTGGTTGCTGAGCTTAACTTGTAGCCTGTCTATCTCTTCAAATTTGGTTTATTTACACTAGAAATCTGCGCAGAATTTATCTCTGACGTAACACACAACCCCAGGAAAGCAAACTCAGTCCAGAACTGGAGATTAGTAGGAAAACAACAGGCAATGTTTTACCATTGAAAGAAAATACAAATGTTGCAATCATAACCAAATTGGGGAATAAACTAAACTAGACTAGTATATCGTGGCAGCGCCATGGAAAAGCATTATGACCACTCCACAAATACACATTAATATTCTATTGCCAAGATAATTCCTGGTCGTTCATAATTATTAATTACAAATAAAGAAAATAGAAGACCCCAAAAGTAGTCAAACTCTGTACTAGAATGATTATCAATCTCATGAATTAAGAAATTCTAGAAGTTTTTCTACCAGCTCTGATCTCATTGATGGTTGAACCTTTTTTTTTAGAAGAGCAGACAGACCTTCAGGGAATGCTTGCAACTCTTCCTTAGATCTTCCTATATCCAATAACTGTCTGTAAACTTTTTGCGCTCTTAATTCTTATAAATAGGACTCAAACTTGCTAGGATCATCTTTCCAAGCCAAGAAAGCAACATCATCTTTCCATAACTCCTCTCCAGAATCACCAACCTTTGAAGCCAAAAACCAGTCCTTAATCAAACAAAAAGATGATTTATGAGATAGGTTGTTTCCACTGGCCAAAGCTTCGACAGATATGCAGAAAGGAATCCAACCTTGAGACCGATGCAAAGATTTTATGGTCAAACAGAGTCTTAAAGCAGGGAGAACAAAATAGTCTACCCAAGAACCAAAGCTTCTCTTAATGCAATTCTCTTAGTTCATTGGTCTCATAATCAAACGCCGGTTTGCGAAAAGCCTAAGGAACAAGGTGGCTCGATGGTCATGGAAGTAAATATGTCCACATTCAGCTGATGCACTCAGTCTTATGCGTTCCCAACAAACTCAGCCCTCCTCAACAACACTTCGAATTTAGGGACTCAGGTGTGAACTTGTCTTTAGTTGACAAAAAATCGACTTGGGTAGGAGATATCTCATACATCAGCAAAAATGAGTGGGTTTCATTTCACCTTCCTCAAGAAACCTGTGCAGCGAATGAAAGAAAAGATCCAGACTCAGCGTAAGCTCTAAAAATCAACCTCTGGTGCATTGTTAATTTTACAAAATATGCAGAACATAGATAGAAGCATTCAACGTGATAGAGGGTTAAAGGACAGGAGTGCTGGTGCGTTTTTGTTTTTGTTTTTTTTGTTTTTTTTTGTTTTTTTTGTTTGTTTGTTTGTTTGTTTGTTTGTTTGTTTTTTTTTGAGGCAGTGGATAGAGAACCCAACACAAATCTAGCTGAGAGAGGTCAGCCAGAGAGTGTGTAGCATGAAATAGGCATGCACACAATAATAACAGTTCTATTCGCAGGAATGCAGAACTGACATGCACAGAGAGGCCACAACTAGTGGCTCAAACTTGAGAAGGGAAGAAATTCTCATGCAACTCTAATACCATGGTAGACACACACATGGCAGAGACACAATAGGAAAGGTAAACATGAGATTGCATTTCTTATTCACAATGATTCATATTTATAATACATAGGAGTGACCCTTGGTTTCATATTCCAAGTGGTCCCTTGGACTCCTTTTGGCTGTTAAACTTCCACACCAACCCTTAGAGGATTAGGTGTCTAACAAAAACATCTCTTCAACACAACTTCAAAACTTTGACCTTCTACAACTTCACTTTAGAGTTTTGGCCCTGCAACAAATCTTCAGAATTTCGACCCTACAATTTTGGCCTCTTGGAACTGGTAGTTTCATAGAAACCTTACTTCGCATATGTGAATAAAGAGAGAGAGAGAGAGAGAGAGAGAGAGAGAGAGAGAGAGATAATTTTCCAATAAACCTCAATTTTTCCTTCTTTTATTTGTCCTTCTGGATCTTTTTCTCCTTCACTATTGCAAATCAAACTTGTGATGAGCGAGTGTAGCAAATGAGATCAAACTCCTTGTATTTATAACCTTCTTGAGGGGTCAAATAACCCCCCTTAGGCTGAATTGTCCTTAACTGGGGACGACTTGGTCTTAGAGGAATAAACGAACTTTTCTTGACAAAAAAAAATATTTTTCTTTTGTTACAATGATTGTAAATGGGACTATAATACACGACATAAATTCTTCTTTGTCCTAGAAAGACCTAGAAGCATGAAGAACATGCTTTGACCTAGACTTTGGCATGAAACCCATGCTTTAAATAAAATACGTTTCTTTTCTTTCTTTATACAAAATATACAATCTCATGTTTACAAAAGGTATTTATGGACAAAACCTAGTTACAAATTCGAACACTCCCTCTTAACTAGGGAGGTATTCATAATCCCATCATGAAGTACAAGGAATCTAATTCTTGAAGCATTCTCATAAGAAGAGTGAGATTGCTAAGCCATATTTTTTCAAGCATCTATACCATAACCAACATTGTCATTGAAGGCCTTAACTAGACATCATGCTTAGAGGCTCTATGTGAGCTGCACACTACCTCTAAGGCACATACCCCATCCATATGTTTATCGGGTATGTCTCAATAATTAAAAGAATTATGAGGATCAATTCATAGTCTTTTGTCAGTTTAGTTTTGGAGCTCTCATTTCATTCTCTCATACTCTTGCACGCTTAGAGCATTCTTGGAGCATGCTTAGAGTGCTCTAGTATTCACTTGGATTGGAGAAAGAAGGCAAAGCAAAGCAAGAAAGTGCAAGGAAATATTTGGATTAGAAACTACAAGTAGATTTCTTGGCAGATAACAAGTTGCATGTGTGATTTCCTTACTGATTTATGGATGCATAGTGATATTTGGGTTATGTGTTGTCATTGGCATGGAGATATGCCTGGATTGACTATGGTTTTAGCCTTGACTTTCCATTTCTTGGATAACCATGGTATTGTGGGTTTTTCCACTTGATTTTTTTTCTGATTGGAGCTCATAATTCCTTGTGGTTGCGAGTTGGAAAAATGCTCTGGAAGCTTTGGAAACACTTGGGTTGAGTTACTACTCCTAGAGCCTAGGTTGGGACAAATGCTTTGGAGCCATTGGTGGCTTGAGATACTAGTCCTTGGAGCCGGGTTGGACAAATTCTCTAGAGCCCTAGAAGGCTGTGGGTTCAGTTATTAGTTCCTGGAGCCTTGGAAAACTTGGGTAGAGACTGATGTGGTTGGTGTTAGTGATGTTCGACTGTGGAGGTGGAATCACTATAGTTGAGGGTTGAGGTGGTTTAGCCTTTGGAAGCCCTGGTTTGGTTTATTTAATGAGATATTACATTCAAGCTTGGAATATGGTGCGAGGGTGATTGACTAAATGAGAGATTTGGTTCAGACCAATATATGGTTGGGTGGTATGTGGAAGTCCCTGACTTGGTTGGTATTTTCATATGTTAATATGATACATTTCTTTATTGTAATCTATAAGCATATGTAGTGATCATGTTGGCCATATTATGGCTGAGTTTCCATGATTTCTACGCTGTTTATTTACTGGTTATATGATGTGTATTATCTATGGCTCTTGTCAGGAATTGCTTAACTATTGATTGGTTGATGAATGTACGGACTAACAAGTGATGTTGTAGCTAGCTGGAGAGGGTTTAGAGCCTTCTCGATGGTTCTCAGTTGAATAATACCAGTTTATGATCATATATGCATTCATGACTTGTAACTTACATGTTTTGCATGTGTTTGAAAAAATGTCTGGTGTGTTATAGGCAATCTAGGTCAAGTTATGCCTCCAAGTTGGATGTTTAGCTTTGTTTTCATGTCGATTATGATTTTGAAAAGTCTCAGGGAGTTATGGGTTGTGGTATGGAGGCTATCTTGGAATTGTGGCTCAGATATGGAGACCACACCCTTTGAACTGGGCAATTTGGGTCACAACCGCATGAAGTAAGTGTTGTGCATGAAATTGGAGGCCTATAATCGCACACAGCCTTGTCATGTATGTGATTGGGGTCTATGATAGTGAAAAAGAGTTGCAACCTAGGTTTTTGTGACATGGGGTGGTCCTTTGGCCTCTGAGTGTCTTATAGCCCCGAGGGATGTTGTGAGTTGTCAGTTTGCAGTCAATTTGTAGGCCCCACTTCCTTAATTGGAGCTGGGAGGTCAGGTCATGTCATAATAACTCTTCGTCTCATGTTTACCATGGCAAGCTAGTGGAATTGTGTAAATGTGGAAGGGGTGGTATCAAAGCTTCTAGGTTCAAACACTTGGATTAGATGAGCTAAATGTATATGGTTATACATGGATAGTAGTTCAAACATGCATTGTGGTGGTCATTATGCAGTTTGTGTCATCATAGTGTTGTTGGTATGTAATGATGCTGATATGTTGGCTAAGATGGAACAAACAATACATATTATTAGAGCGAGGTTGCATCACTAGACCTCACGGTAAGAGAATATTGTCATACAAGTTTGTATGTTGGGAATGAAAGTATGATGATTAATGGTTGTTATTTTCATCGTCATTATACACATGCATGTCATTTTATTGTTGTTGTGGTTACATGCATGACGTATTCTAGTTGATCAATTTGGTCATATGCATGTGTGCTAGTTAGTCATGCATGATAGTTAACTTGTTGTTATATGAATTGTGGTCATGCACATGATGATTATGGTAATTGAATTTAAGATCTTGATGTTATATGTATCATGCTTATCTAGATTGGCCTATGCAGATGGTTATGGTTATGATATTCAGGTATGCGTTTTTTTTATTCGTGATATTGTGTCGTACTGATTTAGACTGACTTGTGGAGATGTGATAGCCTCCCATGAGATACATTGAGGTATGGGTTTGATTATGTCATCTATTTGGTTTATCTAACATGGGATGTTTACAGGAAATAGAAGATCAAGGATGAAGAACAGAGTAGTGGACTACGGTTCACATGACTCCTCTTATAGGCCTGACGTGAAATCTATGAAATGGAAAAGTGGCATGATAGGAATATGTGCCTATAATATTGCATAAAGGAATAATCTTGTTTTAAGATGGTTGTACTAACATAATACGTGTTGAGACAATTAATATGCACTTGAGTGCAAATGGGTGCTAGTTGTAGTATTATGATTAATGACTGTGAGTTGATTATGACATGGTTGTTAGTTTTGGTAAAGGTTGATTTCAAATTACTAGATATGATGCCTTGATCTTTGGAACATGTGATTGACATGTGTGAACAATTGAAACAAAACATGCTTAGTATTAGCATGACAAGGTAAAAGTTGATTTGTTTATATAACTATCAACTAGATGATGTGATAACACATAATAAGACTCAATTGCATCAAGGAAAAAGGTAAAAAAATGGAATTGGGTTAGAATTATTTTGGATATGTTTGGAAACCGCAATTCCAAATGAATGAGTGCTTCACATGAATATAAGAAGTCTTCTTAACCCTGATTTTGTATGAAATTATGTGGATATGTGATATATTCATGAACATGTGTTTGACATGTATAACAATTGGTTTTTAGTTATGGATGGATTCGTCAAGGAGATGGAGTCCCTTGAGAGATGATATATGTACATGTTCAGTTAAAGGTCAATGTGCCTCGTGAAACAAGGTAAGGTAACCAGTATGTTGTTATAATTATTTATGCATTGATAATTATGTGTTTATGGAAATATGATGTAGGGAATTGCATAGAAAAAGAGATTGCCATGAAATCTTGAAGAAGGATCGGGTTGAGATTTCCCTTGGAAGCATTGGGAACCAATGACGATTGAGTCATATTTTATGTTGAAAATTTTGTACTTTTAGCATTGTAATTTGTTTGCACTTGATTTGCAGTTTTGTTTGTGTCTGGTGCATGGCAATGTCACTTAGTTTGTGGTGTCGTATTGCTATTGGTTTTTCATGGTTTTCTTCTTGTTTGTTTCTTCTTATTTCCTTTTATATTTTAAGGGTCTTAGGAATTGGTTGGTGAAAGAGGAAAGTTAATGGAGCTCGGGGAGAGCTGAATGAAATCCAACAGGTAATTATGAGATCCAGATGAAGCCGAAGCATGAGTAAAGGGAAACTAAAGGCAAGAGTATGATAGTTGGTTGGATTGGTTGGGTCCATTAGGATAGTGGATGGTGGTAGGACAATCATGAGAATTGTAACAATAAAGGTAAAGAAAATGGATTTGAGGCGTCATATGCCTGTTGGGAACTGCTGTTCTCAATGTTGTGCATGGTACACACAGATAAAGGGAGTTCCTTTAAGTTTGATCTTATGATATATGGTAATTATGTTGTGATCATGATTATGTTGATCTCTATATATGTATGTACGTCATTGTATAACAAGGTCATTATGGATCATGAATGTTTTATGCTAATGTTTATATGTATATATGCATGTATGTATGCCATTGTCTAACACGGTCATCAAGGAACATTCTCATGGAGGAATTATTTCTTTTTCAGGTGAATAAAATGAAGAGGTTCTTGGTTTATGAGGAATGAAGAGGGAAAAATATCCTTACCAGATCTATGAGGTTAGTATTACGTGGATATGATTTGATATTACGTGCTTATACTATGCCCATGTTTACGCTATGGAAGGTAACTCTGAGGGATATATCAATGGAATGAAAGCAGTGCGATCTATGAGATGCTGGGACAAGTACGAAAAGTGGAAATAGACTAGAGAAAAGGTTGTGTGGTAGAGACAATGTGGTCTTTGGATGTGCAATACTAATGTTGTGCATATCATGTACATTTAGTGTTGTGTGCATGTTGTATATGCGGTGCTCTGTACATGTGGTACTGTGTGCATGTTGTACATGCGGTATTGTGTACATGTGGCGCTGTGTGCATGTTGTACATGAGGTGATGTGTACATGTGGTATTGTGTGCATGTTGTACATAGTGTGCTGTGTACATGTGGTGTTGTGTTCATGTTTTATATGTGGTGTTTGTGTACATGTGGTATTGTGTGCATGTTGTACATACGGTGCAACATACATGTGGTGTTGTGTGTATGTTGTATATGTGGTGTTGTGTACATGTGGTGATGCATGCATGTCGTACATGTGGTGCTGTGTGCATGTTGTATATGTAGTGTTGTGTACGTGTGGTGCTGTGTGCATGTTATACATACGATGCTATGTACATGTGGTATTGTGTACATGTTGTACATGTTGAGTTGTGTTACATGCATTGTGTATTTCTTATCTCATAACATATATATTCATTGTGTTTTACACTGGGTGTAGGTGCATGTGTTGTGTTGTACACCAGGTGTAGGTATATGTATTGTGTGGTACACCATGTGTGGGTGTATACGTGTGATGTACACTGTGTGTATGTGTATGTGATTGAAGAGAAAAGATGGCACATGGTACTTGTTGGTTGTGGCAACTGATTCAGTGTGTATGGAAAAGAAAAGAACAAACGTAGAAGTGACAAAAACTTGACCAAACTGAGAGGGAGGGCGAATCAGTTTAGTATAGTCATGGACATTAAATTTTTTTAAACTCATTAACCAAAACATTACATGAGAAACTTAATAAATAATGACCAACAGATAGAATAGGTGAACAACAAGTAATATAAAACCAAAACATCACATCAACATAATGACAACACATATTGACACCATATATATGTGGAAACTCATAAAGGGAGAAAACCATGATCTTATTATTGTTAATGGTTTGTAGATTTCTGTGGTGTGGTTTTTGAGAAACTAAACTTAGATATTCCATAGTTGTTATGCAAAGGCAAGCTCCTCCTCCTTATTACATCTGATTTTCTGTAGGCTCCAACCTACAAGAGGTTGCTACCTCAATTTTATACAACTGCAACTGCAAGAAAGCTCCAACTCCCATATGTTTTCTGTAGGTTACAACTCACAGGAGGTTCCTACCTCAACAAGCTCCAACCTTGATGTTTATCAAGCGACTACTTGAAACGAGACTACCATCCCCTGATGCAAACAAGAAATAAAAATGTGTTGGATTACTTGGTCATGAATTTTACATATTTCCATCTTTATTTCTGCCTCTTGTTCCCTTCAAATCTGCTTCACATAAGCTTCATAAGATCCAGGTAACTAATGCATAATAGATTAATAAACTCTCTCACATTCTCCCATTCTCTAACCTCTTAATGCCTTCCAAAATCACATATTTTATAAATATAGTTGCTGGTTGTTTGTATCCCACACAGGAATATGAAGTGAATAGGATTGACTCTTTTCTTTCCACTCATTCATTTCCAAACTCTTCATATCTTGAATATTAGAGCACAAAAATAAATAATCCATCTAATATTAGTTACAATCACAAGTAATGATTAAATACATGAACCTAATGCCAACATCAAATTACAATATTTATCATTAATGAATCACAACATTCTTTGCAACATCTTTGCCTTTGCCTTGGATTCTTGCCTTTGCATCACAAAATTTTAGCTTAATCAACAATTTTACATCATAATAAATTATTCAATATAACAAATTCTTTCAATGTATCAGAACTCCTCCTCCTTCTTCTGCTCCTTTGCCTTCTTTTTCTACTTGCTTCTCCTTGCCTTGCTACCTTTTCGCTGCTCCTTTTCCATCACATCTTTGCTTCTTTTTTGCCTCTTCACTGCACTTTTTCCTTCTTTGCCTTGCTGCTTCTTGCATTGTTTCTCTTTGCATTGTTTCTCCTTGCATTGCTGCTACTCCTTGTATTGCTACTGCTCCTTGACTTGCTGCTTCTTGCCTTGCTTCTTCTTGTTTCTCCTTGTTCCTCCTTGCATTCCTTCAATGCTCATTTTCCATCAATGATAACAATGCCAACAATCTCCCACTTTGGCATTGATCGAAACACATTCATCCTCCCCTTTTTGTCTTGAAATATATTTCTCATTGGTGCCCATAACCTCTGCTTACCTCCGCCTTTGACATCAATAGAAAGGGGTTATAATTTTCTTGTAGCTCTCCAATCCGCATTTATCCATTTTATGTTATTAAGGTACTGAAAAAATATGGTCTTAAACTCACTGTAAAATAGTTCTAGTTGTCAACAATGCATTAATTCTCTACAACCTGCAATTTTTTGTCCTACATAAACAATATTGGTACTATCATTAAATGTATGCCACTCCAGATGGAAAATTAGGGCTAATTCGGATTGAGGACTACCCCAAAATTAATGTTACTCCAAAATATGCTTTAGAATGTGTTAACCTTGCAAGAGCGCTACAAAGCATTGTTGTGAGAACACTTTGTAAAATATTACAAGACCTCATTGAATAAACGCATTGCAAAGCACATTAAAAGAATACATCACCACTCCATAAGGAATAACAAGATCACCATATGAATATTGCAATGTGAATATGAGTGCTGTGCACCAACACTTCATGCTCACAATTCTTTTTCTATGCATTTGAACAAATGAAGGTCGTAGAAATATGCTTCTCTTCAAATTGCGAAGACAAATTTCAAACTCTATCACAAAACCATTTCAGCCAGGGACTATCAACTTTGTATTCACCCATAACCTGGTTACAAATGAGAAGGTTGTGCCCATAGGAAATGATGTCCGTGATACTGTGCCACTAGGCATGCTGAAGAGCTGAAATTATCACTTTATAATGAGCACCATTGCTGAACATTGGGAAGAATCCAAGATAAGATCGAAACTCCTCCATAACTCTATCATCCTTGCAAAAAGTTCATAAGGTCCACTTCAATTGTTGGTGTATATTGCTTCAAAGATCAACACAATGTGCTTTGCTCTTCAATTGTGCGACCTAGGATAAAATTCAAGACAAAAGTAGAATCAAAATATGAATAAACTGATATAATAGTAGTAACAACTGCGTCCTTAAGTTTTGTATTCTTATCATTTTCCAATCGTGCTAACTTTGCAAGCCACAATTTCAGCAACCTGCTTCCACTAGAAGTTTTGCCATTCATTCATAACTTTGTGAAGGAAGATATAACAAACCCTATAATGACCACCTTGGCCTTTGGTGATCGCTACTCATCAAGTGAACGAAGTAAGGTAGGAAGGACCAAGTCTATGTTTTGAGTATTACTTACAATCTCCTTGGATCAAGCAACTGTGAAAATACATGAGGTAGAATCCTTTCCAGGTACCCTTCAAATGGATTTCGACAAGCAAGACAGAGTGGAAAGAGTCGTAAAGTCTCTCATTATTCATTTTCACTTGTCTTGATTGATCCTCAAATGTTGAAATCCATTTAATAACTCGAAAAAGACCATACAAAATCTGTCCTTGGTGAAGGTGATGAACCTGAACCCGTAACATTCTTATACAATGTATGAAACTAGACACCTTCTTATCCTTAATCCCCTATCAACCATTGCAAGTATCTTTGATGGAAATTAATTGTATTCACGTCTACATATGAATACACCTCATCTAGCAAGATGCTCGATCAATCGTTTGGCTCTTAGCGTAGACAATTCTTTCGAAAAAGAGAAGGAACAGGGGCAGTTGCATAAACAGAGGTGCGCCCGATCTTTATTATTCTCTGATGAGGTGGATTTGCATATGAATTTAAACACAGGTCTTAAGCTTTATCACAGCAATGTGAAAGTTTTGATTATTTTTATGAATATCAATACTTTCTCAGTTATCATCGATGTTCTATAATTTTTCCTGGAATCAAAACACAAACCTCTAACCAATTTGATACACTTCTCATACGCTATTTGTGGCAAGATATGTGAAACCACCCATTTGCACAAGGAATCCACAAGGCATCTCTTGGGAATATGGA
>APFE030088200.1:1841-19313 GCA_000404065.3 Pinus taeda
CCTGAAGCAGTCACAAAAACAAGAACTCGACAGTTACAAAATCGATCAATTTCAAGGTATCTCATCAAGTGGAAGAACTTAGCCGAAGATTCCACATGGGAGGACAAGAATTTTATACAGAAGCATCAAGAACTACTCAAGTGTTGAGGACAACGCTTTTTGAAGGAGAGGGGCATGTTAGGCCCTATACTACTAGTGTAACCCCTTATTGTTATTAGTACAACCCACTTATTATATTGATGTACCCATGTAGTGCCCATATTGTTACTATTGTGCCCCATAGAAGCCCACTATTGTTATTATTGTGCCCTTACATTATTATTGTTATGTCGGCTCTGATTATGTTATGACCCCTTAGACTCCTATATATAGAAAGGAGGTCTTTTCATTTGTATCATCCAAGAATTGTTCATTTATGTAATGTAAAAGGAGGTTGCCCCCTCGAAGAGGCTGAATTCTAAGGCGTTGATCTATCTTTTCTTGAGCTGGTTTCATAACAACTACATACCACTTTTAGGCTAGAATCTAGACCTTCTAACCTTTGAGAGAGCTCACTAACTAGGTTTTATCCTCAGTTAATTAGATCACTGAATGATTTCTGATCTTAGGCTTGTTATGAGGATAAAAAAAATGATTTTTTTTTTAAAGTTGTGGCTACAGGGTGAAAGAGAGATCCATTGGGCATGGGTCAAAATAAATTTCAGTAGCAAATCACAATCAATAGAGAAATTTAAACTAGGGTGAGGTAGGGAGACTCTTGGATCTACTAAATTTGTTGTAGTGTGGCTGGGATGAAATAGGAGTACGGATCCATTAAATATAAAACATTTATAGATGAATTCTATATCTAACTTTAGAAGAAAACACTGAAATTGTTTGACAAGCCTGAGCAGAGTACCAATGTAAATTATGCAACATAATTTTCTTTCAAACAATTAAGAAGCAAAGTATATGTGAAAACTAGAAGGGAAGACAAATCACAAAGAGAAGCACATCACCATTATGTATGACATAAGAATTTTGGAACACAACTTTCTCTATATTGATGTATTGATCATTGTTTTAAAACTTTCTCCACTACTTACAAAGTTTTCAAAAGATACACTCTATTCACTCCTGAATCTAACCCTTTCTACATTCAGATTCATGAATTATATAAAATATGCTCTTCCTAAGTCAAAGGGGGTCAAAATCCACCTATTCCCCTAGTAGATAAAACTAATTACATCAAAATAGAAATGATAACAAACTATTTCCCTAAAAACCAGAAAACTATTTTGCCTCATTAATTACATGGTATTTTTTGAACAAAAGACATTAAATCACTCCCAAATGATGATTCATGAATGTATAAATTTGTCATAATAGTTGTCACAGTCATAAGAACCATCTGTAGAAGTTTTGGAGTTCATTGGTCAAAAGGTTGATTGTATAAAAATGTAGAAAATCGGCCAATTTCACAGCAACTTACGTAACAGTCCAAGTTGTGCATACCTCTAGTCCATTTATGAAAGCCAATGAATATAATGGGTTGTCTTGAAATTTCCCTGAGAAGGTTATGAACTAATGAATCAAATTTGAAACTAAAACAATGCCTTTGAACCACTATCTCGCTTTTGTTATCAAATTCATAGCAAACTTGTGCAACACCTCCCATGTGATTGATATTTTTTTAATATATCCTAAACGATTAATCATATTGAGCTGAAACTTTGACAACATGCTACTATCATCATACCCTATCACCAAAAAACGTTTGAGCCAAATCCGACTCACGAATATCTAGAAAATATGAAAATGTTTGTAGGTGACAGTAGCTTGTTTGTTAAAAACCATGAAGCATTTAGAGATGAAATTAACTAAGTTTATTCATCTCATCCCCATGCATCTGTTGTTAAATTTTCATGGAAAATGAGTACAGGGTTTAAGTGATATGGTGAAAATATGTTTGTGCAGCGCACTTACGTAGTAAGCTATCCTTGCATGTCTTTAATCACATGCTTGAACTTTGGCTCAACAAAAATGGATGATTGATGATGTTCCTGCCCTTATAAACCTCTTTTAAGTTTCCAAACACAAAAATAATGCCAAAATAATTGTTAATTAAATCCTAATGCTTTTGACAATTTCACGACAACTTGTGTAACATTCCAAGTTCTTTATACTTGTAGCCTTGATCTAAGAAAATGAAACTGATGGGTTGTCTTGAAATGTGTCTGTGATGGTTGTGAACTCCTTAAACAAATTCCAAACTAAGTGCACACCCCCTGATCATCTAACTCCCTTCTGCAACAAATACGCAACAAATTTGTGCAACACTTGTTGCGTTCTCAAAATTTGACCATGTTTGATCTTCTTCCTGCACAATCCTCTGTTGACCTCCTTCTTCATCTATGGGGTATCCATTGTTATATGTGCAAGATTTACAGTCTTCTTCAAAATAATGTAAGGCGGATTTCAAAGGTAAACTTTGAAGCACAGTGGAGACATGGCAGATGCGCAGCAAGTAGAGAAAATGCACAACAATTGTGGCAAGGGTTCTTTGAGAGAGGTAGCCAAACCACGGGATGATCAATGATATTCAGTTGAAGTTCCAAATAGAGATATGTAGGGTTCAAAGAAACATTGAATGTGGAAAAGGAATGGTTTTCATGCACAACGGTAGGCAACAAGAGCTTTCACAATAGGAAGCACAACAATCATAGTTCTTAATGGTTGGATTGATTGTTGAGGCTTTTGATCATCTTTCTAGGGTATATTAGGTCCTCTAAAACATTAATAAGCTCATATAACTAAGAAAAATGCTTACTCTTAACTAGATTGATGACTTCTTGAAATGCACAGCAAGACCCTTAGTTGCACAATAAACTCCAATGGTAGACATCAACGTTCCTTTGGTAGCCTCCAACATGTTTTGAGAGTAGAGAATGGGTTTCAAATGAGTGAAATGGAGAGCAAAATGCACTTTTTAAAAAATTCATCCACCTCTAAAGCCTCCATTTATGTTAATGATGATCCATTTCAAAACGAAGTGGAATTTGTTTAAATGATTGGAACATGACGTGAGTTACCATGACTGATTCACTATAACTACCATGACTTACCTTAACTAACTCACGATGACCAAATCTTTCATGACATGACCAATGAGCCCTTTAAACCATAATACTCATGAAATCAAGACTAACATTTACAAATTGACCTCAAATGAATAGAAAGATTGAAATCACTAAGATCCCTATAATATAGGACCCTAACATAAGCTACATGGTATACCCACTTCCATTATTTTGGATAGGGACTCCACATTCACTATAATATTTTTGTATGAGCTATTTATAATTCAAGGTATGTAGTTGAATATAAGAATTTCATATCATACTTAAATTGATACTCAGATAGAAATGGCTAACAAACTATTAGAAACCTATGGAGAAGCTATAATTTTGAAAATCCACACCAGTAGCAATAAACACTTCCCCTTGCCAAATGGTGAGAAAACAACACTTTTCATGGAGCTACCAAAATGACACCATGTGAATCTAATTATGGCCAAAACCACCATTTTGTGCCATCCTATGAAATAGAAACATCCAATTTCACACAATAGGCATAACACTTAACACTAGAGAATCCATTCTCGATATCTTCAGGGACAATTTTGTTATGGCACAAAACCAAATGAAACAAAAAGGAAATCTGCATATATTTAGATGCTCTTTTTTTGAAGGGGATCAAGTTCTCTTTCTCATGTAGCCTTATAAATAGATATTAGTCAAAGATAAAGTTCCTTAAAATATAGTTTCTACATTATATGGTTCCTATTATATTTTACGATGCATCGGCTAGATCACCTTCAAGATAGCTTTCCCAACCCACTCTAAGATTCATCTAGTCTTTCATGTCTCTTGTTTGAAGAAGGTTTTTGGATGAAATTACAAAGTGCATACCAACTTGCTATAACTTGATGAAGAAGGTTCCAATTTACTTCAACTGAAAGCATTATTGGGTACCAAAGAGCATCAATTGCACTAGTGCATGTTTAAGGAAGTATTGATCTAGTGGAATGATATGAAACTAGAAGATGCCACATGGGAACAACAATGATTATACAACAATTTCCTCATCTTTAGCCTTGAGGTAAATGTTGTTTTGAAAGGGGGAGGAAATGTTAGGGTCTTATCTTAACCATATTATTTAGATACTTTACCAATGTATGAGTCCACCTTCATTGAATAAGGCTAATTAAATAGTTAGTTAATCACTCATTGTAATAAGGCTTATCTTTATGAATAAGGTACAAACTAGTTAATAGGGTCTCATTAAAACTAGGATATGTAATGTTATGTAAAACTATGCTATATATTAAGTGAGAGGCTATGTAATGCTTTGTAAATTATAGTTATTGTATTTAGAACATTTCTCTTGGAGGTTGCCCCCTTAAAGAGGTGAGTGAACCTAGCTTGGTATATTTTATTATCAAAGATATATTTTTGAGGGTTTATCTATCTTTTCTGTTGTGTTCTTGAGTTTTTCACTCTATTCTATGTGAATACTCTAAAGTTTTTGGCTTAAGTACATTGTATATGTTGCTAGGGTAAAAATGAAGGTAAGGCCCTAGGCTCAAATGAGGATATAAATTGAAATTATTGAAGGGTAGATAGGATTATGATCTAAGTAGTGATGGGGATGTGTTGACACACTTCTATGAAAATTTTTGCAAGACATTGTGATTCCTAAAAAAGTATCTCCCATAATAAGAAGATAAATCTTTTAAACTAAACTAAAAAATTAAACCAAGGCAATGGTAGGTGGGGCCCTAGATACATGGGTTTTATAAGGATTATGAAAGACACAACATGGTTTTACGATATATTTATATGACTATTCAACCTACCTATGCTTATCCCCATCTACATACAAATGAATGTTATGTATATATTGTGCAACTTCAACAAGTGCTTGGGCACAATATTTTCAATTTCTTTTATTTCAAATTTTCGGCCAATAATTATATTTTAAGAGTCACCACATATCTAACTCGTGTTAAAACAAAAGGAAAATTCCATAGGTTTTCTCTATAAACTCAAACAAACAAGTCTGAAAAATTTGGAGAACAAGCACCAAAGGAAGAAATAATACTCTAAAATTATACTTTTGGATGATCACAGAGTTATTGGGTGAAATTAATATACATTTTATTTGTTTATGCCAAAATTGTATCATAGTTTGGTCTTGAAGCAAGGTATTAGTCCTAACACTGTTCATCCTTGCACCAAATTTTTAAACATTAACGATGGTTGACTTGTTGAAATTATGTAAAATGGTTAAGAAAATAGTTGCATGTGATATATTTCTTCAGTCGATGATGTCATTTATTCCACAAAATTTGACGTTAGGATAAATGCATGGTGATATGGCTAACCTTTGGCATTTATGGTTTATCTCCGAGACAACAAAATTAAGATGCATTTTGGTATCAAAGCATGCGATGTTCGATCAAAGAATAAACTTACTAATTGACGTGTTAAGGTATTAACATTAACTAAAAGGATGAATGTGTATGTTTCCTGCCACCCTGACCAACCACGTTATTAACTAGCACAATATTCTCCATTAACTGGTGTGAATTTCTCAACTGAATGTGAGTGGTGCCTCCAATTTCTGAGCCATTATTTCGAGAGTTTTCAAGATTTTCTCTGGCATTTGGTTGAATTGAGTCCAGTCATAAGTTTCATAGCTCTTGTAATGGTTGTTGAAAGGGGAGTCAAGAAAATCAAGCACAAAATTGCCACAACTGAACCCCATTCACATAAAAACACATAGATGCCAAGTATTTTCCTTTCTTGAACATGATTTTGGATGAAAGCTAGAAATGCATTATGTGTTTGCTTAGAAATTGCATGATGTGAATTCCCATTCCCCGTGATTCTCGTTTCTTATATTTTATCGAACTTTGTGTGCATTTTATATAAAGTTATACCCGTCATCAATTCCTTTTCTCAACAATGCCAATACTTTGAGGTTTTGGCTTACTTTTTCATTTCCATCCATGGGATGTAGTATCTCCATGTTTCTCCACTAGCCTTCACATATTTCTCTATAAAATGCATACACTTTGACTTGTGTAGGTCCATAGTTTTTAATACAAAAGTCTATGATGGAAGGAGGATAAAAAAATTCTATCCGAGTTATGACAACACTTTGTCATGATTCTTACTTTAAATATATTCACAATGCAACATTCCTTTCATGTCCTTTTCTTCACTCTGCTTTTAAATCCATATGGCACTCAAAATGATGTTGTGTTACTTCACTTTCTTGGAAAGAACCATTACTATACACAATGTGCTACACATCCTCTGGCTCTTGAGACTTAAGTTTTGATTTCAAACGAGGGTTTCATTTGAAGAGTTATACTCCCTCTTCATTTTCTTGTACAAATACTGTGAATTTTTTTTTGTAACCTCTCATTCCACATGAACATGTGCATTAATGTATTTTCCTTGCGATTTATCAGGTTTTTTGTGCAATTAACTCAATGGAATCAGTTCTTTTACTGGTTGAGTTCTACTTTGTATTGCTCAAGCCCTTGAAACTTTAAGTCTTGGGCCTAAACGAGGTTACTAAATATAAATAAAGAACCTTGCAGCTCGTCTTTCACTATAAGAGATATATTTTCCACTCTTCACAAATATATGTGGATGGCTATCTTGTCACACTCATGTCATCTCATTATTGACTTCTTTCTACACTTATTTATGATCATTGGCCAGTCACCCATAACATTACTTACATTTCATTACTTTTATTTCACTCATGAACATTGTTTAAGTTTAACTTCATGATTTCCCAAAAAACCATCTCACAAATTATCGACATACTCACTCTCTGTAAATTGGCCCACTCTAAAATATAACAACTAAAATTGATTCTAGGTAGACCATTATTATAACCAACATTTCCTTTCATTACTTTTTATTTACCTCACCTTTGAGCCAATAACCAAGAGTCTATTCTTCCATATTGTTGGTTAACCTGCATCTTGATTATATCATTCGTGATATCTCTGAATTGGCCACGAGAATAATCAAGACATTTGACAACATGTCATGGTACATATCTATGAAACACATAATGAGTCAACCAATTGTTTTGTCTTAGCAGTAATTTTTGGCTTTATCAAACACCGCCCATAATTCCATGCTAATAGTCTTCAACCTATAACAATGCATCAATTAATTTGAAGTTATGTCTCAACATGTTGTTTTACATATATTTGTATACCATTAGAATTTTCTTTTCATTTTGTCGGAGTACCAATGAGAAGGATTTAAAAAAAAAACACACACATGTTCGTTATGCCATAAGACGACCAATATTTCTATGGATTGCGACTCGATCTTTTTGTCTTCAAAATATATGACACGTTCAAGATTTTTCTAGAGCTCATATAATTACATTGAAGCGTATCATTACATTACACGTACATCAATATAAGGTCATTACACAACATATCTTTTTGTGTGTAGTCATATTACTATGTCTTGTATACATTTTAGAATTTATATAATGATGACACTTTGCCAACCCACACGAGTTCGAAACCCTCCCCTACAAATAATATTTCCCTTTGTGATTTATTTTCACTCATCCATTAGTAAAAGTTAAATAAGGTTTTAATTTCTTTTCATCCTAAATGACACAATGAATTTCTTTGAATATAATGGGTTTATTTAGCAGGATTAGACACAACAAGGGAAGGAACAATAGAGGGAGAGACCCATGGAATAGGGGGAATTACATAATTAGATTCTACATCCACTTTGATGTTGATTATGAGGAATTCAATTAGCTATTTCACACAGGCTTTTTCAATTTTGTAAATCCTCCACAAAGTATTGGCATACTAGCTTCACCCCGAGCTTTTGGCCAAATAGTTGCACCCACCAATGATGGTTGGAAATATGTCATCTATCTTCAACAACAACTTGTATAAGGATGACCTACTGCCTCCTTACCAACTCCTCCTCCTCTTCCTCCTATGGTTCAACCATCACATCACCCCCATTCCATGTTTTCCGATGCTCATCCTAATATTCATGAGAAGGCTAAAATTCCCCAAATAATAGTGAGACAATGGAAACATAAACATGTAGCTACACTTCAAAGTCCTCCCATGGGTCTTCCCATTATGTTACTTCTCACGCACATTATAGTCAACAAGAACATTGAGCACATAGTAGCAAGAAAAAAAAAGACCACTTCTATAGAAAGTATGGTTTTTAATGCTTGTTTTGATGGGTGATGAGTATTATGATTATTGTTATGTGTATTTACTTGTACATACTCTAGTTAAACTATGGTTTTAACATTATTAATACATTATTACAATTCTTTTTTGAGACCTTTGATATATATGGACAACATCTTTATACAATTTTGAACATCTTATTTCAAATTTTGATGGCATTTCTATGGAATGTTGTTTCTTGAGACATATGTAGATGATTGTTGTTGGATTACTTTTTTAGTTTGTTGATTATTTTTGAAGATGTTATGGGGAAGGGAGGCACAAGGGGTATACCATGACATATTTGGGGTAATACAAGGAGTATTGTTTCATATGTTATAGGGACATGAATGCTTGACACATAAGTTTGGTTGATAAAGTAATGAATCTAAGATAGTGATTATTTGGTCAAAGATGTTATATTTATCATTTAATATATGTAAATAATCAAAAGTTGAAGTTAAAAAGGAGAGGAGGGCCCCACCTAGGTAAATATTGAATAAGAGTTAAATTTAGTTTGACTCCTCCCTTTAGAACATTCCATCCTCATAAATTAAATCAAATATGATTAAAAATTAAAATAATAATGAATCCCCAAAGGTTGTTGTACTATTCAATTACAAGAAAGACATGTATAAGAGGATGGAACCTATGAAGGGAAAAGGGTTCACACTATGAGGAGAGGTATGCAATAACATTACTAAGTTGTTATTTACCCCTCTGATTACATTTCTATGAGCTATGCAGGCTAATCTGTTGGTGACAAAAAACTTTTTTCGAAGGAGAGACAAGGTGGGAAAACAAATATTTATAATCATTTTTCATTTTATTTAGGTATACTTGAATATTTTGCAATTTAACTTACTAGTAGAAGGTCTAGTTTTTTTTTTTTAACCAATGCTAATATCCCTTTAATTTTGTAGAGCAAAACCAAGCAGATTTAAATTAAATCATATTTCTAAAAGGGTTTACAGAAATAATTTCAATAATTTCCTACTAAAATGTATTCCCAAATTTATATTATTACACAACCCATGCTCTACAATGTTTAGGGAATCATAAGGTTTCTGAAACAGTGATTAGTACATTGTAATTAAACTTTTATTTTTATTTAAAATTGCGGATATTATTTTCACAATGTATTTTTGTATAATATTTTTAGTTCTTTTTTGTAAATTTGTTAATATTTTATTTTTATTTAAGTTTAAATTTATATGTTCTATAATTTGAGTTGTTTATACTATTTTTATCAGTTTTGTCTCTATCATACACTTCTTAGAATGCAATGCTAGTAGTCTCAAACCTATATCAATGCATCAATTAATTTGAAGTCTTATTTCAACATGTTGTTTTACATATATTCTTATACCATTACAATTTTATTTTCATTCTATAAAAATACCAATGAGAAGAACTAAAAAAAACAAGAAAAGTTGCGTAGCAGCAAGTCCCTGTGTTGAGCGGAGGCTTGTATGAAAGATTTTGCACATGAAATAAATATATTTTACGTAATCTAGTTCAGAGTATTACTATTGATTATTTAATTCCTTATAGAAGTTAATTTAAACTTCAATGTGAATTGAACAAGATTAAATATTGAAACTCTGACGGAGGGGAGAAATATTCTCATGAATTATATTCTATTTGTTTTTATTTAAAAGAATAATTTGTGGTTATATAGATGCCATTACGCTCACTGAGTTTCCATTACGTATTTGCATGCAAATTTTGTGGCATGCCATTTAGTTATATTATAGTTGTATTTCACACTACTTTGTTTCATATTTGGAAAATATCTATTGTGATTTATGATGGGGTGGAAGGCTATTAATTTGTAGGAAAAAAAAGAGAAATCAAACACATTTTAAAGCATTGTTTAAAACAAAATTTAATATTATTTAAATTTTAAAAGTTTTATAAAACCATGCCCATCATTAGCAGTAACAAAAAATCTTGGAAACATCCCGCAACAAGACACATGATTTTAATTCTTGAAATTATATGTCATCTTCATGCATGCCTGCCACTTGTTCTAATCATGACTTCATGCTAAGATATTTATGTACCTTTCTATACGCATAATCATTCTCTGAGGTGAGGGGAATGAAGCTTGTATAAGAACCTCCTTCAGTCAAGGTCCCGAGCATGTACACCTAACCTTCTTTTCGTAGTGATCAAGACGGGAGAAAACCCATGATTATGGCCCTCTGTATATGTGTGCAATCTCGGTTTCCTATTTAAGCATCTCCGAGAAGCTTGTTTAAGCCTATCCGATAATAGATTACGAGAATTCCTGACCCTCTACTATCCTTTTAGTTTCATGCAGTTTGTAGGGTGGTCTAGATCAGCGAATCAAGTATATTTGGGAAATTTTCATTGTGAAATGGTCTCGGAACCAGTCATAGTTTAGTGTCATATGTTTGCAATGAATGTTTGTCCACTAGAGAAACCATTCATTCAATTCAAACATTCATGCCTATTAATTATTTGCCTTCTGCATTTGCCAGATGATGGAACCTCATTTACAATTTTGTGGGGTTGCTATAGTGTGCCTGCTTTTACTCTTTTTGCAGGGTGTACCATGCCGTGACATTGTTCATGATGACAATGAACCTAAACAACCTGGTTGTGACAACAAATTCGCACTGCTGAGTCCTCATCTTGATTTTTCTTGGAGATGCTTAGGGTTAGAAGGCTTGATTGCTAAAATATTCTGAAAATATTTCATGTCTGAAAATTTGTCATATAACTTTTGAAAATGTTTCATTTTTGGCAGAAAATTGGTTGTTGCACAATGCAAATGAGTAGGAAAATAATACTTATGAAACCATTAACAAGTTACCTATAAATTTTATTTTTCTTATTTTAAATTTTAAAAAACAATTGTAGATGGTAGATGAAGAAAACTAAATTTTATGAAATAAATCTCTCTTAAAAATACTTCTGATTTTGTGTTCGAATAAAAAGGGATAGGTTGTTTAGTCGAAGATCTCATTATTTCTTGGAAAATACTCTATTTTTTTCACTTATTATTTTACCAAAGGGGTTTTCCTAGATGGGGAAGAGGGATGGGTAATTTTGTATTGGCATGGCATAATTAACATTTTACCTTTTTTGCCACATTATGAGAAGTTTTATGCAATGTTTTCTGGTTTTGACGGCCTAAAATTTTGGTGGTTTGCTTGCACTTATCAAAGATTCATTATTTTCTCTTGTAGTCGGGGATTAGACAAAGAATATCTCTAGTTTTCTCGAGAGTGGATGGTAGTGTTCATTATTCTCCAAATAATTGATAGATTTAGATATTGATGTTGGGTAGCAGAAAAAGAAGATGTTGGGAAGCAGCCAAAACAGATTGAGAATCTTGATGAAAATAATGTTTAGTAGAGTTTCCACAAAGAAACATATAGATGAGAAGAAACCAATTCAACGACAAGTTCTGGACAAACCCACACTCCACGAGATGGGATCCGGATGTAATTGAATGGATTGACAAAAAATCACTCTGCGAGATGTGGTATGACTGTAACTTAATGGAATGGATTGAAAGTATATTGTAGCATGTGACTATGCTGTAAGCCATGCATCGTCCATAGTCCTACCAATTTTGGTAACATTTGTTGTAGCTTTATCTAGAAAACATCTTTACAATGAAAAACCCTCTAAAGTGTTAGAGTGCTCCATTGCTAGATCAAGGTTTCAAGGTGAATACCCTAAGTGGAGCATAACATGGGGTGGCCATGTTTATGGAAAGATGCCCTAAATGAGAAAATCATAGCTCAACAGATTTCATCTGGATTTTAGCTCCAGATCTACAACCTGTTTGTCAGTCCCAGTATGTTTGTCACTGACCTGCTTCTATTCTAACTCGGTTTTCTATTTCAATGTATAGAGAAGCCTATCAGGTAAGACACTAACTATGTGAATCCGTTAAAATTAATTGAATGAATAAAACTCCAATGAAACAAACTTGATAATTGAATGAATAAAATCCCAATGAAACAAACTCGAATGAATGAATCAGATGGTGTTGTAAACTTAACTCTCATATTGCTCTACCTTTGTAGGGACCACCTCTATTCACTTCAACTAACCGGTAGCTTAAGAAACCGAAAAGAAGATACTTGTTTTTCTCAATTGTAGCACCGCCTAATGCTGCTAATCTACCCACTTTGAGAATTTGAGCACTCTGTCTCCATATACCCAAGGCATAAGAACCTAGTAAGGCTCTGTTTTCATATACCCAAGGCATAAGAACTCGGTAATGTGTAGCGTACAATGATAGTGCCTTCTTACTATTTAAGAATTAAAGTTTTTCAAGAATTATAGAGAAGAATTTTGGAGCTGTAGAGACTAAGAAAAAAGGAACAAGTGCCTAAATTATAAGGCACCCGCCTGCGAGGGAGATCGTCGTGGCCAAACCATGGAAATACTCGTTAGCAGGTGGCAGGTGGTAGGTGCACTAGACAAAATCCTTCGCAGATAGACATGCAGACAGTGGTAGACAAAAATGCAGATAATGGTGGCAGACATAGACATTCCAGATTATCTAGTCTTCATGGACTAGGCCAAGTCTCTCACCTTGTCATGAAGCTTAGGGGCTTAGGTTCAGTAATTTAATTCAATTGTTATAAAATTTAATGTTTTAAACTAATGCTTGCATTAATTTACTCTACTAAGAAAAAATTTCAAATATCAAGGGAAAAAATGAATATAACTTATCCTTCTAGCCTCCCGCCTTGGGAAGAGGCTAAATAAGATGATCAAACTGATTGGTATTAAAAATGTTGGTTATTCATAATAGTAACTTGTCATTTGTCATAGTAAGCAGGTTAAATAAATGTTAAAGTCCATCTTTTCGATTACTATAGTCCCATGCCATTGCCAGATGGCAGGGACTAATAAGATGACTAATTTGTCTATGTGCCACAGCTCAATATTTTTGTCTTTGAAATATATGATACTTTCATGAATTTCATTGATCTCATATCATTTCTTTGATCCATATCATTTTGTTAGATATATTACACATACATCATTACAAGGTAATTACACAATGTATCTTTCCACATGTAGTCATATTACTATGGCCTGCATATGTTTCAGAATTTTTATAATGACGACACTCTGCCAACGCACACATGAGTTATAACCCCTCTTACAAATAATATTTCCTTGTATGATTTATATTCGCTCATGCATTGTTAAAAGTTAACTAAGATTTTAATTTCCTTGCTTGCTAAGATGACATGATGAATTTATTTGCACCAAATGAATTTCTTTAGCATTAGTAGACACAACAGGAGAAGGAATAATAGAGGGAGAGAGCCATGGAACATGGTTAATAAAATACTTTGATTCTTCATCCAATTTGATGTTGATTTTGAGGAATTCAATCAACTTGTTCAGAGAGTTTTTTTCAAATTTGTAGGGAAGAAAGCTTAATGTCCATCACCACACCCCCCCCCCCCAACAAATTGTCCACCAAATATTGGCATACTAGCTTCACCCCAAGCTTATGGCCAAATACTTGTACCAACCATTAAAGGTTTTCAAGATGTCATCTATCCTCAATAGAAACCTGTAGAAGGAAGGCCTACTGCCTCCTTACCAAATCCTCCTCCTCCTACCATGGTTCAACCATCAAAGCATCCCCAATCCATGACTTCTTGTGCTCATCCTACCATACAAGAGAAGGCTCAAATTCCCCAACCAATAGTCGACCAAGGGAAACCAGAAGTTGTAGCTACAAATCTTATTCCTCCCATGGGTCTTCCCATTTTGTTACTTCTCACACACAACATAGTCAATGGGAACAATTAATACATAGTAGCAAGAAAATAAATACTTCTCTCATAGCAAGTATGGCTTTTCAATGGTAGTTCTCATGGGTGATGAGTGTTACTTTTAAAAACTCGAAATCATCTATGGTTTTAGCATTAATAATACATTATTATGATTCTTTTTTGATACCTTTGATATATATGGACAACATCTGTATACATTTTTGAACATCTTATTTCATATTTTGATGGAATTTCTATGGCATGTTTTTTTGGAGACATATGTAGATGGTTTTTGTTTGATTACTCTATTACTTTATTGATTACTCTTGTATCTTACAGAGAAAGAAGGCGCAAGGGGTATTCCATGGCATCTTTAAGGAAATACAAGGAGTATTTTTCCTTATGTTATGGGGATATGATTGCATGACATGAGTTTGGTTGATAATGTAATGAATCAAGATAACAATTATTTGTTAAAAGATGTTATATTCATTATTTAATAAATATAAATAATCAAAAGTTGAAGTTAAAAAAGAGAGTAAGGCCCCACCAACCTAAATATCAAACAAGATTTAAATTCAATTTAACTCCCCCCTTTAGAACGTGCCATCTTCATAAATTAAATAAAACATGATTAGAAATTAAAATAATAACGAATCCCCAAACACATTTGAACTACTCAACTTCAAGGAAGCCATGTATAAGAAAATGGAACTTGTGAAGGGAAAAGGGGTCACACTGTGAGAAGAGGTATCCATTAACATTAATAAGTAGTTATTGTTCCCTCCAATAATAATTTTGTGAGCTACAAAGGCTAATCAATTGGTGACAACATGCTTCTTTCAAATGAGATACAAGGCAGGAAATCAAATCTTTTTAATCCTTCTACATTTTATTTAGGCATGCTTGAGTTTTTTGTAATTTAACTTGTTAGTAGAAGGTGTAGTTTTTTTAACTAATGCTAACAACCCTTTAATTTTGTAGAGTAAAATCAAGCAGATTCAAATTATATTAGATCTCTAGAAGGGTTTATAGAAGGTGTTTTTAGATTATTATGCTATCCTCAGTGTTTATATATGATTTTGAACATTGTAAACACTTAAAACTAGACTGGTCAAGAGTTTTTGCGGAGACTTGCCATTCAATTTGTTGTACTCACATTCATTAATATAAATAAATCCCTTTTGACTCATCATTTCATGCATATTTTTCGGATTTTACATATTTATGTCAGTAATTTGTCTCTTAACTTTTATCCCCATTTTTAATTAATTCATAACATTTACTCTACAATTTTTTAGGAATCCTAATGTTTTTGAAATGTTGATGAGTACGTTATAATTGAACTTTTACTTTTATTTCAAATTGCTAATATTATTTGCACAATGTATTTATGTATATTTGTTTTAATTCTTATTGTAAATATGTTAATATTTTATTCATGTTTTAGTTTAATTTTATATGTTGTTTTAATTTGAGCTTTTTATACTATTTATATATTCAAGTAAGTTCCTCAATCTACTCTCCACTTTCATAGGGCATAAAGTAATTGGGTTCAAGTTCCACTATCTCACTTTCCCAATGAGATTCGAAGGAGTTGGTGAGACAAGCATAAAAACCTTCTCTCACTTGATAGGATGGAGTGATAGAGGGGGATAAGAACCATATGGGTAAGTTGAACAGAGGTATATGTAGGGAGTTTGTGGTGGGAGGGACTCAGGGGAAGGGGTTTGGGACCTAGGAATGGAGGCAAGTAAGGGCACGGGCTTGGGGCCAATGGTTAATGGGCCTGAGGGGGTAGAGGAAAATTTTCCTAATAGAAGAGGTAGGGTCCCTTGTGTGGAGCAACCTAGGAGTGTTCGATGCTTGGGGCCCAGGGGCAAGGTGTGGGTCACTAGGATCTAGTGGTGTAGTATCTAGGGTCCCAAGGGTTTTGGGGGTATGTGACCTAAGAGTAAAAGGGTCTACATTAGAGAATTTTTTAGGTCTAAAATGGGCCTCAAAACAAAAATGTACAACCAAAATCAAATTTACCGATAGGCTTCCGGATGACAACATCAACCATGGGGAATGATTCACCATTGTTGGGGTAAAAAAGTAAAAAGATAAAAAGGTAAAAAAAAAATACTGCTTTTTCAACTTGTATTTTGAACTTATCTCCCTACATTTTTACTCAAATTTCAAGTGGAGGAACTAGTTGGGTGCATAATTTGAGTCCCCATCCAAGGAGTACCCATGTTGCATACTTTCGATGGATCCTAATACACAAAAAATGAGAAATACAGGAAAAAATGTGATTGCAATCACACTTTTTCATTTATTTTCTCATTTTTCATGTAGTAGGGTCCATCGAAAGTATGCAACATGGGTACTCCTTGGATGAAGAATTAAATTCTGCATCCAATGAGTGCTCCCACTTGAAATTCGAGTAAAACGATAGGGAGAAAATTTGAAAATATGAGTTGAAAAAGTAGTTTTTTCTTTTTTTCCCTCTAAAATTTAATGATGTAATCTACTCTTATTTTATTTTTTCCATTATTATTTCATAATATTCCTTAGGAGGCCCATTTTATACCTCAAAATTTCTCAATGGATGTCGAGTAGTGGTGGGGCACCAAGTATAGAGGATTCAAGATCTAAGAGATGAGTGTTATGGGACTAGTGTTGGGGGATTAGTTAAGAGATGTGGACCCAAGGGAAAAGGAGGTTGTAGTGAGAGTGGTGGCAACTATATGAAAGAGGTATATATTATTTTGGATTCATTAATGAAGGTTCAAGACTAGGGGGATGAGGTCTAGTGAATTAGGTGACAAGGGTTGTGGCTAGGGTTATAGATGAGGGGCTATGGGATATGATTATGAGCCAAGGGAGTGTGAGGCCTATGGTGAATGGGGCCCAAACATTGAGGAAAATAGTGAGAAGGTGCTTAGAGGAATTAATAGGGTGCTAGAGTAGAGGGGATAAGGAAGGGATAGGGCCCTAGGGAAGAGGGTCTAGGGGCATAGATGATGAGGCCATAAAGGGGTAGCTATGGCCATATTTTGAAGGTGATTAGGGTAGAGGAAAGGGCCAATGTAATACAGAATTGGTGGTGAAAATATAGACAGAGATGTAGATAGAGGTAGGGTATAGATATTTCATGGGATTGTGGATGAAGATTTACTTTAGCGAAGGCTTGAGTTTTCCCCCTCAACCATATCACGGCCTTGATACCCATATTGAATGATTAGGAACTTATGGGGACACTAACACCTTTATTATAGGCCAATGATACTTGATAGAGGTAATGTGTGGTGCTTCAAAGCATCGTTCATTAATATAGATCCCTCCAAGTTTTCTTTAGGACCTAAGGCATGGGGTTTTTCCCTAGATTGTTTTCAGGGCCTTGGTACA
>APFE030088204.1:0-25745 GCA_000404065.3 Pinus taeda
GGGTATGGAGGAAAACATAACGATGAACCACCGAATTCGGAATGGTCCCTCAAGAGAACCATCACCTCATTTCAAATCAATTGCATGGGCTTGTTATTAGGTTGAAAAGGATGTTATAAGTTGAATGGCTGAAATTAGGGAAGATAATATGTTAATTTGTTTCTAATTTTAATAGGGGAAATTAGGGATTATAACACGCTACTTTGTTTTTTTATTTTTATTTGAACAAACATAAATTTAGGTTTATTTTTATGGATGTGCATTTTTATGTATTTTATTTACTTTATATGTTTATTATATTGATGTGGGTTTATTTTTAAGTAATTTATTTACTTTGGATGTTTATTATTAAATAATATAAAATTTATTATATATTTTTTAAGATATGTTATGTTTTTTTTAAATAAATTATTGATTATTCTAGTTATTTAATTTTATATATTAATTAGTTTCTTTGTTAATAAATTTGGGTTAACAATGGTTTATTGACTTCAAAATTAATAATTTTTTGAGTTTATTAGAGGAGTATTATGCTAAAATTACATCACATTTTTAAGAAGATTGCTTTCATAAACATGATATGGATCATAGAAGCCTCAATTCAACAATTTATTGAGAGTTTATCTTTTGACAAACATGTCTTCTTATTTTGTCTATTAGATAGGAATAATGGACAATTCAATAGATAGTAATATGGAAAGACACAAAACATACTTACATTGTGCTTACTATTTTCCATCATCCTACCCTCATTTACAATCTAGCTATGCATGATTCCACAATTTAAGAACTTCATTTTTATAATCTAAATACAAGAAATGAAGTCACAATATTTAATATTTAATTTAAAATAACATCCCATGCAAGATAATTAAGGGTTTGAATCTATTTTTAAGATTTTAAATTTTGTAAAATAACATTTTGCAATGTGCTATTTATAATATTTGTGAAGGAATTCTTGAGAGGAAAGTTTGTTGAAGAGAAATCTTTGAAATCCAATTTTATTTGTTCAAACTTCCAATCTTTAATATTTTTTATATATGAACTTTGAGGTGAATGTCAACAAGATATTCCCATAATCATTATATAGATGATACAACATGTAATTTTCTTTTTTTAATAGAAATTAAGATCACAAGTTAATTTTAACTTCAAATAAAAAATATTATATAGATGATACAACATGTAATTTTTTTTTTAATAGAAATTAAGATCACAAGTTAATTTTAACTTCAAATAAAAAATATAAAATGATTAGAATCATTGTAAAATCAACTTATTGACAATTATAAACGTTTCTTAATTTTTAATTTTTGACAATGTGGATGGCATATGAATCGTCCATTGAAGAGCCAGTGTCACCCACTAGTCATATCTTATGAGTAAAATAATGTTCACTAGTGATATCTTATGAGTAAAATAATGTTCGTGTGACCAGGATCAGCATTCAATTCTTGGGAATGATTTAGGGTTCAAATTTTGTCGAGATATGGCTTCGCCATATTAAAGGCAGCAGTGACATTCGCAGCAGTTACATTCACCACTATTTCAAATGTGCATACTCACACTGTGAGATGAAAAAGGGAATAGTATGTTTTCAGAATGGGCAAGTGAATATATGAAGGAGATGTTCATGAACATCCAAAGCCACAACAACCTCCGAGAATGGCAGATGGTGGTACCCTTGAAAGTCCCTGCAATCAACTCTTGTCAACCAGTCATCCAAATTTTACTCATGTCGAGTACTCAATGCCCAAGTGAATTTTTAAATATATATTTAAATTTTTTTGATATTTGCATGCATTTATGTGCTATAAAATGGGTACAAAAATTTTATAAATTCATTTGTGGGGTGGTGGTCAAATTACACAAATTGACACTATTTTTACCTCTCTCACCATCATATTTCATAGGATAAATTAGTAATTTTATGGGTCATAACAAAATTTCAAGGTGGAAGCTTTTTGATTCCTGAAAAGGATAACATATACTATTTCCAACTACCCCAATAAGTGATTTCCAACTATTTCCAACTACCCCAATAATTTATAAATTCATTTGTGGGGTGGTTGTCAAATTACACAAATTGACACTATTTTTACCTCTCTCACCATCATATTTCATAGGATAAATTAGTAATTTCATGGGTCATAACAAAATTTCAAGGTGGAAGCTTTTTGATTCCTGAAAAGGATAACATATACTATTTCCAACTACCCCAATAAGTGAATTAGAAACAATGTATTTTTAATTTTAGCTCAAGAAAGAATTTTAGGAAAGGTAATTTCAACCAGAAATCATTTTAGAACATTCCCACTCATGTATCATAGCCAATTTAGTTTCTCAACCCATTCAATCAATTGTTTGAAATTTTTCATTAACAATAAAAATATAGTTATATCATTAAAAGTTTTCACAAGATATATTAAAACTTATTAGAAATATATTTCATGGTTATATTTACAAATTAGGGTTAAGAAAAGAAGTTTTTACACCATGGCATTACTATAGTTATTATCTTCATATGTAAAAGTTCTACATTCTTGTATCCATGTGATGTAATGACTCCAAAACTACTAATTAATTTTTAGTATGGCGTAGAGATCATCTTGTAATTTTTTAGGAAAGGAATGAAAATCTAATAAAAAAGAGAAATTCCTATGTGATGTGTATTTTATTTCTTTCATTGTTACTATTCAACTATTGTGTGGTTGATGCAATGTTTAGATTTTTTTTTCTATTTCTCTAATTAATATTTTGAAAAAATTACAACAATAAATCAATTATTAGAAACAAAAACTCTAAGAACGTCTAAATGCATTAGGTTTAGAATTTCCTTATAGTCATCTCTCATAACTTGAATTTAGTTTCTAAATCTAAAGTTTGACACTTTAGTGGGTTTCAAGAGTTCAAAGATCTTGTTAAAAGATTAGATGCTCAAGAAGACCAAAACCTTGAGAACATGTAATGGTGGCGAGGACAACTCTAAGGATTTTGAGGTTTTTGACAAGAACTAAGGATTCATGAGGGAGTTAACCATCATAAGTGCTAGTAAAGCCATGATTCATTACCAAAACCTCACAATGTTTCTTTATGTGACACAACAATCTACATCCATAACTAGTTCCATGATGAGGTCTTGGAGGATAAGACACTTACTAAAGCATTTATTAATGTGAAGCTAGAAGTGAACCATTTCTAAATATTTGGTTGTCCTTTTAATACCATGTAACAATAGAAAATAGTATCAAGTTGGAATTATCCATTAGGAAGGGTCTACTTGTACATTATAATAGCACTTGAAAGACCTACAAGGTCTATATTCCAAAGAAATGAAAAGTAGTAGTAAGTAGTGATGTAAAGTTTGAAGATGAATTTACATCTAGAAAGTCCCATAAATCTATCATGATGAAAGAGAATAATGAATGTGAAGCTTTAAAGTTTAATTCAAGGCCACTAGTGATTTCCAAATAAGTAAAACATCATTGAGGAACAAATGAGGAGACAGATCCTTTAATTATTTTCAGGAAACATCAATACTTCATTCAAACATTAAGGTATGCTTAGGAGTGTGTTGAGGCTTCGAGGATCACATAAATAGAGGGAAAAAATATGAAGAAGTTTTAATACTACTTGGAATTAAAATAAAACATCATATATTTGGAGCCTTCTAGAAATCGAAAGGAGGTATAGCAATATGCATGGTGGAGGAGTAATCCTCCATCAAGAAGAATTATGTTTCGAACATATTGACATGATAAAAAGGAAGTCAATATTAAGTTTTAGGTCACTCTATAATATCAAGCTTGCAGTAGATGAAAACATATAAAAGCTCATATTAAGGTTCAAGACATGATGGTTCAAGTAGAAAGGAGTGGACTACCAGAAGTCATCTTTCTAGTCACGAGTTGCACTTATAATAGATAATTTATGGGTTTTCATTCATTTATGGAATAAATGATGCATCAAATGGACGTGAAGAAAACCTTCTTTAATATGATCATTGAGGAAGAAGGTACATATAGGAACCTTAGGGCTTTGAGGTAAATGGTAAGAATCCATATATATGTAAGATTAAGAACTTTTTGTATGGGAAATAGTTGCGATAAAGAGCATGGCATTTCAAGATAAAAGGATATTGCAAGATATAGAATTGAGTAGAAAATAAATAAATTTTATATCATATTATCTACTTTTGAGATTATTTTTCTCATTTTGGTGTTGTGTATAGATGACTTGCTTCTTGCATGTCCAAAAAATCTCATTGCAATATACAAAGTAGACATGAAAATTGACTTCAAGATGAAGGAATTTTATGGAGGAATTTTATCTTATGGCCACATCTATGATCACTAATATAACAAAAGTGACATCTTTAAATTCAAAACTCATGGAACCCTTGTTGCACAAGTAGTTGATTGGTTCCTTCATCTATTTGGTCAATACAAGGAGAGATATATGTTTTTCAATGAACATCTTGATTAGATTCTTTTTAGAGCAAAGGAAAGAGCATTGAGGACTCAAAAAATGTTAACTTCATAATCCTAAAGTTTATTTGGTTAGATAGTTTTCTAGGATCAACAAAGCTATTCTAGAATATATTTTTCTAGAATAATAAAGATAATTATAGAATTGTTGTATTGCTATAGGACTTGTGAGTTCCTTATCATAGTGATTATCCTTGAGTTTTTTTAGCATGAACACATGGCATGTTGATATGAGGCTAAAAAGTTCATATATATGCTATGCCTCTCAAGCTTTATGTAATGTGTTTTTCTTTATCAATATAATTACATCTCCAAGGACACTTTTGCTAAACATATCGTGGTATGAGAACCACTCTAATGACAGTTCTATAGGATGAAAGTATCGTGTCGAGGAGAACGGCACGATATATTAATGAAAAACAAATGTCTAAAACTTAAGCATAGTTTTCTTCAACATTTTTTTTTATTATCAAGTACTTTATTGATTCAATACAGTTGCTTTAAAGTTGCCAATCTAGATCTATAATATTTTAATATTAAAAAAAATATTTTGTGTAAAAGTGAAAAGAATTTGTAGATCTCAAATATATTTTTAAGAAATTATAAAAATACTACGACAAGAAGAGGGAGGACATAGAAAATGCTCCATATTGTGAAATTTCCCACTTCTTATAAATTGGGAAATTAATTTTTTTTTAAATGGCTTGAAAAAGTTTAGGCCATCTAGTAATTTTATTCTCCCTTATAACCATGGCTCTAGAAAGGGGATAAATGATTTCTTTCCTAAATACATGTACTACTCATGTTTACAACTTGAATAAGGGTCGAAATACTTTTTCCTAGTCAAATTATTAATCTACATTAATATTAACTATCAAAATGAACATTTCTTATCGAAGATCTTAGGAATAGCTTCTATTAAAAACTCAACCTAATACCATTGGTAGTATCGTGAGAAACGTTAAGTTATAATTTGTATCCATGAAGTTGAAATCAACACCGTTGGTTTCGAAAACCTAGAGGACAATAGCTTTGCCATCATTAACACAACTTTGTACAACTAGTAGAACACCTTGCAAATAACTGCCATAAATATAATTATAAATTTAATGGTCATAAATCACTCGATGGAATATTTTTAGAATAGAGAATATTCCTAAGTTGAACTATATAAGTAGTTGATTGGTTCCTTCATCTATTTGGTCAACACAAGGCAAGATATATGTTTTTCAATGAACATCTTGTTTAAATTCATTTTGGAGCGAAGGAAAGAGCATTGAGCACTGAAAAAATGTTAACTTCATAATCCTAAAGATTAGTTAGCTAGATAGTTTTCTAGGATCAACAAAGTTATTCGAGAATATATTTTTCTAGAATAATAAAGTTAATTCTAGAATTTTTGTATTCCCTAGAATATGTATAGGACTTGCTAGTTCCTTATCATAGTGATTATCTTTCATTTTTTTAGCATGGACACATGGCATGTTGATATGAGGCTAGAGAATTTATATATATGCTATAACTCTCAAGCTTTATATAATGTGTTTTTCCTTATCAATATAATTACATTTTTAAGGACACTTTTGCTAAACATATCATGGTATTTAAGCCATTGTAAAGATAGTTTTGTAGGATGAGAGTATCGTGGTGAGGAGGAGTCCATGATATATTAATGGAAAACAAATGTCTAAAACTTAAGCATAGTTTTCTTCACCAAAAAAAAAAATCATCAAGGAAGCACTTTATTGATTCAAGAAAGTTGCTTTAAAGTTTGGCAATCTAGATCTATAATATTTTAATATTCAAAATATTTATTTTGTGTACAAATGAAAATAATTTGTAGATCTAAAATATATTTTTAAGAAATTATAAAAATACCACGATAAGAAGAGGGAGGGTGTAGAAAAGGCTATGTATTGTGAAATTTCCCAATTATAGATTTGGAAATTAATGTTTTCTAATGACTTGGAAAAGTTTAGGCCATCTAGTAGTTTTATTTTCCTTTCCACCATGGCACTAGAAAGGGGATAAATGATTTCTTTCCTAAATACATGTAACAATCATGTTTAAAACTTGAATAAGGGTATAAATACTTTTTCCTCGACAATTTATTAATCTACAATAATATAAACTACCCAAATGAAAATACCTTATTGAAGATCTTAGGAATAGCCTCTAGTAAACACTCAACCTAATACCATTGGTAGTATCATGAGAAATGTTAAGATATAATTCACATTCATGAAGTTGAAAACAATGCCATTGGTTTCCAAAACCCATAGGAACAATAACTTGGCCATCATTAACACAACTTTGTACAACTAGTAGAACACCTTGCAAATAAATGCGATCATTATAACTATAAATTGAATGGTCAAAATTACTTGATGGAATAGTTTTAGAATAGAGAATATGCCAAAGTTGAACTATCTAAGTAGTTGATTGGTTCCTTTGTCTATTTGGTCAAAACAAGGTGAGGTATATGTTTTTCAATGAACATCTTGATTAGATTCATTTTGGAGCGAAGGAAAGAGCATCAAGTAGTGGAAAAATGTTAACCTCATAATCCTAAAGTTTATTTGGTTAGATAGTTTTCTAGAATCAACAAAGTTATTCTAGAATATATTTTTCTAGAATAATAAAGATAATTCTATATTTTTTTTATTCCCTAGAAGATATATAGGACTTGTTAGTTCCTTATCATAGTGATTATGTTTGAGGTTTTTAGCACCAAAACATGGCATGTTGATATGAGGATAGAGAATTTAAATATTTGATATGCCTCTTAAGCTTTATATAATGTGTTTTCTTTATCAATATAATTACATGTCTAAGGACACTTTTGCTAAACATATCATGGTGTGAGAGTTACTGTAAAGATAGTATTGTAGGATCAAAGTATAGTGGTGAGGAGAAGGGAATGATACATTAATGGAAAACAAGTGCCTAAAAATTAACCATAGTTTTCTTCACCCAAAAAAAAAAATTCATCAAGTGCTTTACTGATTCAAGAAAGTTGTTTTAAAGTTTTGCAATCTAGATCTATAATATTTTAATATTCAAAAGATTTATTTTGTGTATAAATGAAAAGAATTTGAAGATCTAAAATACATTCTTAAGTAATTATAAAAGGACCATGATAAGAAGAGGGATGGTGTAGTTTTCTTCAGCCAAAAAAAAAACTCATCAAGGAAGTACTTTATTGATTCAAGAAAGTTGCTTTAAAGTTTCACAATCTAGATCTATAATATTTTAAAATTCAAAAGATTTATTTTGTGTACAAATGAAAAGAATTTGTCGATCTAAAATATATTATTAAGTAATTATAAAAGGACCATGATAAGAAGAGGGATGGTGTAGAAGAGGCTCTATATTGTGAAATTTACTTCTTATAGATTTGGAAATTAATTTTTTTAATTACTTGATCAGCTTCTCTGCAAATCATGCACCTCGTTCACCATTACCTCTCATACCACCTGTCACAATAGTGCAGTGGGATCAGCTCTTCATCATCAACCCGATCATCAGCTTTGATACCACCTGTCACGAGTGGCAGTGGGATCACCTCCTTATCGTCAAGGTCCCTGCACCAAACCATCTCCAAGGTTGTCTATCGAGAAAGGAGGGTCACGAAGTTTCCTCCCTGACTCTCATCCACCCATGTATCAGATTGGTACTGTGTCCTCAAGTATTTTTGAACAGCCTCAACCTCCTCACATGTACACCCAAGCTTCCCAAGCTTGTCTTTCATTAATTGAAAGCCATATATCCCCATAGCATACCTACAAAACTCCACTATGCGAGCCGCATCTCTGCCTGGATAATCCTCTCCAACCACTGCCTCTAAAGAAGTACTTGGACTCTCTTCATCTACAACTCCATTGTGAAGATCTTCAATAGAAGATGTCTTTGCCAAGTGCTTCATGATTTGTAAGATTGATCTCCCACCTCCTTCCTTCCTCCTCGCTCTCGCAATGAAGTCAATCAAATTCTCTTCCATCGTTGTTTGAGTCATACTACCAAGTCCTCTTTTCTCCACATCCTCATGCTTCACATTTAGATCTCTCGGATACAAATTCATAGAATTCATCCTTGGTCTATACCCCAAGCAACTCCTCCTATTCATCAGAACTAACATAGTTCTTCTTCTAGCTATGATCAAGAGAATTTCCTGGTCCACCATTGGTATGGCTTGTGCAAGCTTCATGAAATATTGCCTGAGCACCATAGAATGATCATCCATGTCTACAATCCTCAAGTCCAACTTTCCAAACCATGAGCCCACTCTCACCTAAGTGTTCTTCATCACATCGTTGACAACTTTCATGGTAGATTTGACTGCTTTGAAAGCACTCCACTCTTTCTCCATCTCAACTTTCTTTCTAAAAGTGTTTGCTCATTTCCTACTTAAGAAGCTATGAGTAGCTCCCGTATCCACCAAAGCTGCAAATCTCTTTCCTTTCACGGTCACCTACACAAAACTCAGCTTCAAGGCATTACATCCTTCTGTCGGCTTTATCTTGCATCTCACATCAGCAACCTTCCCCAAGAATTCGACCTTAGAAGTGTCCATTGGCTTATGTTCCAACTCGACAACTCTCTTAAGGCACTTCACTTCCTTGCTTGGCTCTTCTAAGCAACCTGATCCTGGCTCAGCTTGACTTCCTTCCAGCTTGTCCTCCATTGCATTCTCCTCAAATGCATCAACCAAGTTTCCATTGACTTCTTCAATAGTACTAAGCTTTCAAACATCTGCCTTATTGTTTCGGTAGTAGTCCCCTAGTCTACCAATGTAGTCAAGCTCATCCTGCTCAATTACAAAAGCCTTCTTAGCAAGAAAGTTCTTCATCTCTTCCTCAAGTTTCTTAACTTTGGTCTCCACCATGGCACTTTTATTCCTTAGTCGAACTCTCTAATCCAAGAGTTATTGAAGACTAAGACCATTCTGCTCGATCTCCTTATCAAGTTTCCCAAGTTCAACATCTTCCATCGTACTTCCACTTTCGTCCTTGATTTCTTCAAGTTCTTCTTTGATCATCGAATAGCCTTCTCGAATCGTCATATTCTCGGCCTTCATCGAAACCCATTCAGAACTCCATCTACTCATTTGTTCCAACACTTTGTAATGAAAAACGCAACCTACATCATGGCTAGATTCACTTGCCGTAGGTCCTTCCACGATCTTTGCCATCCACTTTCCTACAAACCTGAATCACCCTTCAGATTTCTTCACCTTTCACCAGGTTCCCCCTAAAAACTAAACTGGATTTTGATATCACCTATTATGAAGGAACAGCGAGATCAACTTCCTTCACTTGCACTTCACCTAAATCGGCTCTGATAACACCTGTCATGATAGTGTAGTGGGATCAACACTTCATCGTCAACCCGAACATCAGCTATGATACCACTTGTCACCTGTAAAAGTTGAACTTCAAGTCTTCGGCCTTTAAGAGTGAGAAGCACCATCAACAGTAGCAGAAGCTAGCACACTTGCACGCGACACATGTAAGAGGAAGGTTGTTGACATTGTAAAGGTGAAGTAAAGTTGCAAGTTCAAGAAGATCCACTTGTGATGAAAACAACTTTGGAGACTAAGGCTACGAGGCAATGATGCCACAAGAGGATTGGACAAAAGGAGAAAAGGAGTTTCAAACAAGAGAAGTTGTTGCAATAGGGATAGGTACAATAAGAGGCGCAACATGCATAGACTAATGAGAATGTTCCCATAGAGGTTATAGATCCATTCAGTAGCCAGCATGGAGTAGATAGGGTGAGAAGTATTATCGATCGCATGCAAGGGTACTCAACAACATGGATGTTATTATGCACATGCATGCAATCACAGTCATTTGGAACACTTACCGAGGAAAAGACAACAAGCAAGTCTCGCTGGAGATGAACATGTATTTTAACAAGTTGATCTGCATGATCACTAGCACACACTCAGAGATCATCACACACACTATGCATTAGTATGTTGTTGGTCTAGTTATACTCAAGACAATAATGTGCACATTATTAGACAAGTTGGAGAGAGGAGCTATAACAGCATAGGCAAGAGTTCACTTTCAGCAAGATGTCACCATTGAGCACATGGAAACTATCACGGACAACCAAGCTTGGCATCATTTTTCCAGCATCAATCATCCAAGGATGTCAAAGAGTTGGTCTTACCACAACTGTGTGAGTGTTTTTGATAGTTTACATGGATTTCTGAAGCATATTTTGTCTCACATGGGTAGATGTGTAGATTGGATGTAACATCGTCTAAAGTGGAAGTCCAAGTGTCAATAGTTGAATGTAAGAGTCATAAAGTAGCTGTAGAGTCACGAGGGTAGGTGAATAGTCACAAAGGGGAATTTCAAGGGTCACCCCACCCTTTGCTATGTATAGTACCTCATAACTCATTGTAAGGGCTTTTGGTCAACCAAGCTTCCGATAGGAGTATCTCAGAGAAATCTTGGAGAGTATTATAACGAGCCTTAGATTTTCCACAATGTAGAGCTAATACATCTCTTTGGAAGAGACGGTGGCAGTGACTGTAATGTTATTCTATCGGGGCTAGTGGCTGGTCATGGTTATACTATATGATTGGAACTTTCATTTCTTAATATAATACACCCATCATGTTTCATGCATATGTTGTTATTGTATCTCATGTATCTTGGTTACTCTAATGATATATGTATTGCTTTCTTACACATGCATGTTTGGACTCTTTCTATATAAGTATGTATGAATCTTACTCAAATATGTTGTTTGTTTAACCACCACTTTGGATTGTTAACTAACTTTCTTTCCAGTTTTTGATGTATCTTCACTCGTGTGTTCTCTTCCAAGCCATGTTCTTTCACAGGTTTCCAAGGGGCGTACTCATACAACTTTCCATGTGTTAGAATCATTCATGCACCTTTCTTGCCTTGTTGCACATGTCACACCCTTGCTACCAACAAGAACATCTTACTTTCCTCTATCCATAACTGCGATAAATGCGATACCATATGACCATTTGCTGGGACTCCTACACCAAATGATCTGAGGTCTAGTTAGGACTCGTTATCAGGGAGATCTCCTAACATGTTGGTGGGTCCAACACCGACACTTATATATCGAATATAGTGGTTTTTTGTTAAGTCAAGTTGTGCAAAATATAGTTAAAACGATTTTCAGATAGAGAGACCTACCAATAGTAGTAATAGGAAAGGTCAAATTTTTGAACTTTATAAGAGATATCACACACAAAAAAATGTGATGGTTTGCTTGAACAAGATTGTGTTCAAGACAATATTTTTCTTTAGCTCGTATCATTTTCAATCTACGCACAGGAGTTGTCATTTTGTACTCTTTATTTACTAAGTAATATATATATATATATTGGTAGAATTACTTATGAGGGTAACATAAATTAAATGAGACATAAAAAATGATAGGAATCAATTGATAATACATATCAACATAGTTAGTTCATCATCTCACATTATCAATGTTTAAAAAATAAAAAAAGTTAACTAAACTATAACTGTATTATTATTATTGTTATTAACAACATAACATATATACATTAAAGAAAAAGAGATAAGAAAACATATTGAAGATTTTTAAGGTGTAAATAAGATTTCTTACAATATAATGGATCAATACAATGGCTTATCAATAGGACTTGTCATAGAAACCCATACCTTATTTCAGAGTCAAAATATTTTATAAACATTTTGTCTGAAATTAATTTATAACTACCTTTGAAATAAATTTCTAACTTTAACTACTACTAAAAATATACCATAAATATTTACAATAATTAAATCCATACAATCCACCTATTCATTATTAATAATATAATTAGAATTTTAAAAGTCCCTATCCGAAAATAAACATGACTATCAACCTATATAATTTAAGTGATTATTTAAAGATAAAAAAATATAAATATATCTAAACCTATAATTTGTTGATTTAAATGATTTTTTAAGAATAATCAATATTGAAAGTTACCAATTTTCCTATGATGCAAAGGCTTGTCTATCATTAAAAGTGGGGATAAAAACATTCCCCCTAACTCTAAGTGAATAGAGACATTTTAACCAAGTTGTATGGTTTTATTTTGCAAAAAATAATTAGAAGCTACTCCACGAGCTTGAACACCATGAAAACCTGAATCATCCACCCAACAGAGCACTCCATTTGGGATAAGGCTTAACATGCGAATGAAAGGAATTAAACTGTAAAGGAGGAACGCCATCAGATTAGAGCTCAAGAACCCGTGTAGATTATCGAGCCACATTAACTCGACCTTGAATGAGATTTAAGGTGTATTAAACACATACAACAGGTGAGGCTAGGTGGCGTAGGACGTACTCCACGCGCCTACTCCTCCCGCCGCCACTGTCCCGTTACTTATCCCGTTCACCCACATCCGGGAAACGTTTTCAACTCATTTAAAAAAAAAATCCCAATTCATAAGAAGTTGGAAATTTCACAATATAGAGCCTTTTCTATGCCCTCCCTCTTCTTATCGTGGGCTTTTTATATTTCTTTAAAAATATATTTGAGAACTACAAATTCATTTTATTTCTACACAAAAGATTTTTTTTTAATATTAAGATATTATAGATCTAGATTGCCAAACTTTAAAGCAACTGTATTGAATCAATAAAGTACTTCCTTGATGATTTTTTTTGGTGAAGAAAACTATGCTTAAGTTTTAGAAATTTGTTTTTCATTAATATATCATGGCCTTCTCCATAGCATGATGCTCTCATCGTATAAAACTATCGTTAGAGTGGCTCTGATACCATGATACGTTTAGACAAGTGTCCTTGGAGATGTAATTATATTGATAAATATAAACGCATTACATAAAGCTTGAGACGCATATCATATATATAAAATTTCTAGCCTCATATCAAAATTCCACATGTTCATGATAAAAAACTCAAGGATAATCATTATGATAAGGAACTAACAAGTCCTATAGGAAAACAACAATTCTAGAATTATCTTTATTATTCTAGAATAGCTTTGTTGATTCTAGAAAACTATCTAACCAAATAAGCTTTAGGATTATGAAGTTAACATTTTTTGATTCCTCAATGCTCTTTCGTTTGCTCCAAAATGAATCTAATCAAGATGTTCAATGAAAACATGTATGTTTCCTTGTGTTGACCAATTAGATGAAGGAACCAATGAACTACTTGTGCAACAAGGGTTCCGTGAGTTTTGAATTTAAAGATGTCACCTTCATTATACTAGTGATCATGGGTGTGGCCATAAGATAAAATTCCTCCATAAAACACATACTCAGCCTACCCAACGAAAATATCCCTTGGTCATTTCCAAATGACCAAACCCAAGGGATAATATATGGTACCAATGTTCTTCATCTTGATGTCAATTTTCATGTCTACTTGGTATATTGCAATGAGATTTTTTGGACATGTAAGAAGCAAATCATCTATACACAACACCAAAATGAGAAAACTAATCCCAAAGGTAGATAATATAATATAAAATTTGTTTATTTTCTACTGAATTTTGTATCTTGTAGTATCCTTTTATCTTGAAATGCCATGCTCTTTATCCCAACTATTTCCCATACAAAAATTTCTTAATCTTACATATATATGGATTCTTACCATTTACCTCAAAGCCCTAAGGTTCCTATATGTACCTTCTTCCTCAATGATCATATTAAATAAGGTTTTCTTCACATCCATTTGATGCATCATCTATCCCATAAATGAATGAAAAGCCATCAATTCTCTATTATAAGTGCAATTCATGACTAGAAAGAATACTTTTGGTGGTCCATTCCTTTCTATGTGAACCATCATGTCATGAACCTTATTATGAAATTTTAAATGCTTTCATCTATTGCAAGCTTGATATTGTGGAGTGACCTAAAACTCAATATTGACTTCCTTTTCAGTCATGTCACTATGTTCGAAACATAATTCTTCTTGATGGAGGATTGCTCCACCATGCATATTGCTATACCTCCTTTCGAAATCTAGAAGGCTCCAAATATATGATGTTTTACTCTAATTCCAAGTAGTATGCAAAATTATTCATATGTTTTCTCTCTATTTATGTGATATTCGAAGCCTCAACACACTCCTAAGCATACATTAATGTTTGAATGAACTATTGATGTTTCCTGAAAATAATTAAAGGAGACGGTGGCAGTGACTGTAATGTTTTGCTATCGGGGCTAGTGGCTAGTCATGGTTATACTGTATCATTGGAACTTTCATTTCTTAATATAATACACCCATAATGTTTCATGCATATGTTGTTATTGTATCTCATCTATCTTGGTTACTCTAATGATATATGTATTGCTTGCTTACGCATGAATGTATGGACTCTTTCTATATAAGTATGTATGAATATTACTCAAATATGTTGTTGGTTTAACAACCACTTTGGATTTTTAGCTAAGTTTCTTTCTAGTTTGTGATTTATCTTCACTCGTGTGTTCTCTTCGAGGCCCTATTCTTTCACAGGTTTCTAAGGGGTGTACTCATACAACTTTCCATGTGTTAGAATCGTTCATGCACCTTTCTTGCCTTGTTGTATATGTCACACCCTTGCTACCAACAAGAACATCTTACTTTCCTCTATCCATAAGTGCGATAAAGGCGATACCATACGACCCACTGCTGTGACTCCTACACCAAATGATCTGAGGTCTAGTTGGGAATCGTTACTGGGGAGATCCCCTAACATGTTGGTGGGTCCGACACTGACACATATATAGCAAATATAGTGCTTCTTTTGTTAAGTCAAGTTCTGCAAAATATAGTTAGCAAGATTTTCAGGTAGAGAGACCTACCAATAGTAGTAATAGGAAAGGTCAATTTTTTGAACTTTATAAGCGATATCACAAAAAAAAAGTGTGATTGTTTGCTTGAACAAGAGTGTGTTGAAGACAATATTTTTCTCTAGCTCGTATCATTTCAACCTATGCACACGAGCTGTCATTTTGTACTCTTTATCTACTTAGTAATATAATGTGTCTTTGATGAATTATATATATATATATATATATATATTGGTAGAATTACTTATGAGGGTAACATAAATTAAATGAGACATAAAACATGATAGGAATCAATTGATAGTACATATCAACATATTTAGTTCATCATCTCACATTATCAATGTTTAAACAATAAAAAAAAGTTAACTAAATTATAACTTTATTATTATTATTGTTATTAACAACATAACATATATACATTAAAGAAAAAGAGATAAAAAAACATATTGAAGATTTTTAAGGTGTAAATAAGATTTGTTACAATATAATGGATCAATACCATGGCTTATCAATAGGACTTGTCATAGAAACCCATACCTTATTTCATAGTCAAAATATTTTATAAACAATTTGTTTGAACTTAATTTATAACTACCTTTGAAATAAATTTCTAAATTTAACTACTAATAAAAATATACCATAAATATTTACAATAATTAAATCCATACAATCCACCTATTCATTATTAATAATATAATTAGAATTTTAAAAGTCCACATTCGAAAATAAACATGACTATCAACCTATATAATCTAAATGATTATTTAAAGATAAAAAATATAAATATATCTAAACCTTTCATTTATTTATTTAAATCATTTTTTTAAGAATAATCAATACTGAAAGTTACCAATTTTCCTATGATGCAAAGGCTTGTCTATCTTTAAAAGTGGGAATAAAAACCTTCCCGCTAACTCTAAGTCAATAGAGACATTTTAACCAAGTTGTATGGTTTTATTTCGCAAAAAGCCATTAGATGTTGGCTATTTTTCCTATGGGTTTTTGAAACCAATGGTGTTGATTTCAACTTCACGAATACAAAATATATCTTAATGTTTCTCATGATACTACCAATTGTATTAGGTTGATTGTTTACTAGAAGCTATTCCTAAGATCTTCAATAATAAATTTTCATTTGGATAGTTTATATTACCATAGATTAATAATTTGAAGAGGAAAATGTATTTTGACCATTATTCAAGTTTTAAACATGTACTACTCATGTATTTAGGAAAGAAATCATTTATCCCCTTTCTAATGCCATGGTTATAAGGCAAAATAAAATTACTAGATGGCCTAAACTTTTTCAAATCATTTTTTTTTTCTCTTTCGAATAAGTCTACTCCTATTATTGGTACAAATTATTTTTCTACAACAAGGAGGTAGCCTCGAGAGGTCTAGCCTGGAAAATGGCTTACTCACATGGCAGATTTGACAAATAACCCATAGAAACTAGCACCAGACCAACTAGAGCTAAGACTATAACTGGAACCTTTAATCCAAAACCGCCATGAAAAAACACAGACTCACTAGAGGTCCAAAGCTACTGAACAAAGGTGATACTATTGACTCGAACTGTAAACATAGACAGAAAACAACTAAACATAGAAAGAAACCAACTGAGCAATACCCCTTGAACAGACACGATAGCTGCAAAAAGAGAACGATAACCTGATAAACAATCTTGAGCAATGGAAGGTAATTGTTCCACAGTCTCACAACGAAAACTGGAGAGGTCGTTGTCATCAGAGGAAAGGCCCTCTTCTTTCGGCAGGTCCTCTTCACCTCGAAGATTTGAACGTGCCACAACAGGCTTGACTTGTAAATGAGAACTCTTTGGATGATCATCCTTCTCGCCCAGATTCTGAGAGGTGCTTGGCATGTCTTCCACCCCTGACTACGAAGTAGTAGTTGGAGTTGCTGGGACAATGCCTCCTGTGCCCTCACTTAGCTGAATCATGATAGGGGCAATGAAGGAATGATTGCTTAGCGTGCAGGGGATTTGAAAGCGGGCCGAGTGCTCATGAGTGTGATACGGGCTTGATATTGATACGCTATGTCCCCTGCCACGACCACGACCTCATCTGGGAGTAGGATGCCTTTTAGCAGAAGAGCGAGGGAATGTATCCGCTAAGGAGGAAGAAGCGTGGTGTAGGGGACGACCATGAACTCCACCCCGACGATAACCCATTCTTTGCCTCATGATAGTGATGTTGCCTGAAGCCAAAAGAGTATGGCACACAACAATTCTGTTCCAAAAAGAGGAGACTCGAAGGGTGTGAGTTAACAAATTTATCAGAGAATTGAGAGAGCCTAAATGACATGAAAACCTGAATCATCCACCCAACAGAGCACTGCATTTGCGAGGATCCTTAACATTTGAATGAAAGGAACTGAACTATAAAGGAGGAACACCATCGGATGAGAGTCGGAGAACCGTGTAGATTATCGAGCCACATTAACTCGGCATTGAATGAGCTTTCAAGTGTATTGAAGACATACAACAGGTGAGGCAAGGTGGCGTGGGATGTACTCCACGTGCCTACTCCTCCTACCGCCACCATCCCGTTGCCTGTCCCGTTCACCCGCATCCGGGAAAATTTTTCAACTCATTTAAAAAAAAAAATTCCCAATTTATAAGAAGTTGGAAATTTCACAATATAGAGCCTTTTCTATGCCCTCCCTTTTCTTATCGTGTTCTTTTTATAGTTCCTTAAAAATATATTTGAGATCTAAAAATTCTTTTTATTTCTAGACAAAAGATTTTTTGTTAATATTAAAATATTATAGATCTAGATTGCCAAACTTTAAAGCAACTGTATTGAATCACTAAACTACTTCCTTGATGATTTTTTTTTTGGTGAAGAAAGCTATGCTTCAGTTTTAGACATTTGTTTTTCATTAATATATCATGGCCTTCTCCTCACCACGATGCTCTCATCGTATAAAACTATTGTTAGAGTGGCTCCGATACCATGATATGTTTAGCAAAAGTGTCCTTGGAGATGTAATTATATTGATAAATAAAAACACATTACATAAAGCTTGAGAGGCATATCATATATATAAACTTTGTAGCCTCATATCAAAATTCCATTTGTTCATGCTAAAAAACTCAAGGATAGTCATTATGATAAGGAACTAACAAGTCCTATAGGAAAACAACAATTCTAGAATTATCTTTATTATTCTAGAATAGCTTTGTTGATCCTAGAAATCTATCTAACCAAATAAGCTTTGAGATTATGAAGTTAACATTTTTTCAATGCTCAATGCTCTTTCGTTTGATCCGAAATGAATCTAATCAAGATGTTCGATGCAAAACATGTATCTTTCCTTGTGTTGACCAATTAGATGAAGGAACCAATCAACTACTTCTGCAACAAGGGTTCCGTGAGTTTTGAATTTAAAGATGCCATCTTCGTTATGCTAGTAATCATGGGTGTGGCCATAAGATAAAATTCCTCCATAAAACACATACTCAGCCTACCCAAGGAAAATGTCCCTTAGTAATTTCCAAATGACCAAACCCAAGGGATAATATATGGTACCAATGTTCTTCATCTCAATGTCAATTTTCATGTCTAGTTGGTATATTGCAATGAGATTTTTTGGACATGTAAGAAGAAGGTCATCTATAAACAACACCAAAATGAGAAAACTAATCCCAAAAGTAGATGATATAAAATAAAATTTGTTTATTTTCTACTAAATTATATATCTTGTAGTACCCTTTTATCTTGAAATGCCATGCTCTTTATCCCAACTATTTCCCATACACAAATTTCTTAATCTTACATATATATGGATTCATACCATTTACCTCAAAGCCCTAAGGTTCCTATATATACCTTCTTCCTCAATGATCATATTAAATAAGGTTTTCTTCACATCCATTTGATGCATCATGTATCCCATAAATGAATGAAAAGCCATAAATTCTCTATTATAAGTGCAATTGGTGACTAGAAAGACGACTTCTCGTAGTCCACTCTTTTCTACATGAACCATCATGTCATGAACCTTACTATGAACTTTTATGTTCTTTCATCTATTGCAAGCTTGATATTGTAGAGTGACCTAAAACTCAATATTGACTTCCTTTTTAGTCATGTCACTATGATCTAAACATAATTCTTCTTGATGGAAGATTACTCGACCATGCATATTGCTATACCTCCTTTCGAAATATAGAAGGCTCCAAATATATGATGTTTCATTCTAATTCCAAGTAGTATGCAAACTTATTCATATGTTTTCTCTCTATTTATATGATATTCAAAGCCTCAACACACTCCTAAGCATATCTTAATGTTTGAATGAACTATTGATGTTTCCTGAAAGTAATTAAAGGTTCTACCTCCTTTGTTCCTAGATGATGTTTTACTTATTTGGAAATCACTTATGACCTTGAATTAAACTTTAAAGCTTCACATTCATTATCCTCTTTCATCATGATAGGTTTATGGGACTTTCTAGATGTAAATTCATCTTCAAACTTTACATCACTACTTACTACTACTTTTCATTTCTTTGGAATATAGACCCTGTAGGTCTTTCAAGTGTTATTATAATGTAAAAATAAACCCTTCTTATTGGATAAATGGTTCACTTCTAGGTTCACATTATTAAATGCCTCAGTGAGTGTCTTATACTCCAAGATCTCATCATGGAACTAGTTATGGATGTAGATTGTTGTGTCACATAAAGAAACATTGTCAAGTTTTGGAAATGAATCATGGCCTTAGTAGCACTTATGACGTATTGGTTATTTCCCTTTCTAACTCCCTCTTGTACATTATATGGAATAGTTAACTCCCTCATGAATCCTTCATTGTTGTGGAAACCTTCAAAATCCTTAGAGTTGTGCTCACCCCCATTACATGTTCTGAGGGTTTTGGTCTTCTTGAGAATCTAATCTTTTAACAAGATCTTTGAACTCTTGAAACCCACTCAAGTGTCATCCTTTAGATTTAGAAACAAAATTTAAGTTATGAGAGATGAGTATAAGGAAATTCTAAACCTAATGCATTTAGACGTTCTTGGAGTTTTTTGTTTCAAATAATTGATTTATTGTTGTAATGTTTGGAAAATATTAATTAGAGAAATAGGGAAAAAAAATCTAAACATTGCATCAATCACACAATATTTTAATAGGAACAATGAAAGGAATAAATACACATCACATAGGAATTTCTCCCTTTTATTAGATTTTCATACCTTTCATAAAAAATTACAAGATGATCTCAACAAACTACTAAAAGTTAGCAGTTCTCGAGTCATTACATCACATGGGTACAAGAATGTAGAACTTTTACATATGAAGATAATAACTATAGTAATGCCATGGTGTAAAAACTTCTTTTGTTAATCCTAATTTGTAAATATAACCATGAAATATATTTCTAATAAGTTTTAATATGAATATCTTGTGGAAACTTTTAATGATATAATTATATTTTTATTGTTAATGAAAAATTTCAAACAATTGAATGAATGGGTGGACAAACTACATTGGCTATGATACATGAGTGGGAATGTTCTAAAATGATCTCTCATTGAAATTACCTTTCCTAAAAAAAAAAAATTGAGCTAAAATTAAAAATACATTGCTTCTAAGTATCAAATAATTCACTTATTGTGGTAGTTGGAAATTGTATATGTTATCCTTCTCATGTATCAAAAGGTTTCCACCTTGAAATTTTGTTATGACCCATAAAATAACTAATTTAACCTATGAAATATGATGTTGAGAGGGGTAAAATGGTGTCAATTTGTGTGCAAGAAGCATTTGGTTTCAAGACAATTTAAATGAAAATATGTGGATAAAACATTATAGTTGATGCAAGAGCAATGATGGTTTACTAGATCCATTTTATGGTTGAGAAAATAAGGCAGAGGCATGTTTAACCCAAGAAGAGAGCTATAGTTTTTGGTGTTTAGTTGGCCAAGCATAAAAATGAGTATAAGGTTTAGGGGAAAATTTTAACCAATTGATACTTATGATGGCATAGCTATACTAGCTCTCTTGAGGGAAAAATTATGTCTAGAATGGAAAAGAAAAGGGGCTTGAGTAGCCTTGAATTTTGTCTTAGTAGTGGAATAATTCCAAAGAGATTTGGCTATTAGGGTTGGGGTTGCATCAACCATGTAAAACAAGTAGTGCACATGCTACTCAAGTGCACGTTATGTGAAAATGAATTTTTAAATATGATTACAATAGTAAAAAACTTGATTCTGTGATGACTACTAAGTAAGGAAAGTATTCACTCAACATTTGAAAATAAGAAATAGTAATTATCATCAACTAATGGGTACTCTATAAATTTCTAATCTAGAGATCAAATTTGGGTTCCACTTCTTCTTGAATAATGGGAAAATATGAAATTGATATATAAATTATGAAAACAAATAAAGACGGTCCCTAACACCATTGGGCATGAAAACAAATGAAGACTATCCACAAGACCATTAGGCATGGGAAATTTTCCAAAATTTAAAATGTTAAAAAATAGATGGAAACCCTTAATTATCACCATTCTTCATGCTTGCATGGGATGCTATTTTAAATGAAATATTAAATATTATGACTTCATTTCTTGTATTAAGATTATAAAAACTGAGTCCTTAAATTGTGGAATGATGCATAGTGTGATTGTAAATGAGGGTAGGATGATGGAAAACAGTAAACACCATGTAAGTATGTTTTGTGTCTTTCCATATTCCTATCTATTGGATTGCCCATTATTCCTATCTAATAGACAAAATAAAAAGACATATTTTTCAAAAGATAAACACTCAATAAATTGTTGAATTGAGGCTTCTCTGATCCATATCAAGATTATGAGAGGAGTCTTCCTTGAAAATATGATGTGATTTTCCAGGAATACTCTAATAAACTCAATACATTAGTAATTTGAAAGTCAATAAACCAGTGATAAGTCAAATTTATTAACAAATCAAATAATTAATATATGAAATTTAACAACCAGAATAATCAATAATTTATTTTAAAAAAATCAACCTATCTTTCAAGAATATATAATAATTTTTATATTATTTAATAATAAACCTACAAAGTAAATAAATTACTTGAAAATAAACACACATAAAGTAAATAAATTACTTAAAAATAAATGCACATAAATATAATAAACCTATAAAGTGAGTAAAATAGTTAAAAATATACCTCCATAACAATAAACCTAAACCTAGCTTTGTTCAAATAAAAATAAAAAACAAACTAGCCTGTTATAATCCCTAATTTCCCATATTAAAATTAAAAACAGATTAACATAATATCTTCCCTAATTTCAGCCATTAAACTTATAACATCCTTTTCAGCTTAATAACAAGTCCATGCAATTGAGTTGAAATGAGGTGATGGTTCTATTAAGGGACCATTACGGATTCGGTGGTTCATGGTTATGTTTTCCTCGGTACCCTATAATAAGTGCTGCTGTATTACGTGCACTCCTTTCGACATATTTCTTGACGAAGCACTTTTCCGTTGTGCATTTATAATAATTTCTGTATTTCAAAAAGAAATAAATAATAATTAGTGTAAGTCAAGAAGAAATAAATTAGTGAGTAGTAATTTTCAAAGATTCGTTACTTAATATCTATCATTATTAATTTGAAATAAATATACAGAACATATCCGTACCTTGGATTAGGATTTTTATTGATGTATTTGGTTCCATATTTCCGCCATCTGTATCCATCATCCAGAATATCATCTTCACTGATTATTTGTAGGACGTGTTCTTCCTCTACAACATCTATACTCCTGTAATTTGACCACCACCCCAAAAATGAATTTATAATTTTTTTTACCGATTTTATAGCGCATAAATGCATGCACATATGAAAAGAATGTCAAAAAAATTAAAAATTCACCTTGGTTCACCTTGGCATTGAGTACTCGACATCAGTAAAATTTGGATGACTGGTTGACAAGAGTTGATTGCAGGGTTTTAAGAGTTGATTGCAGGGTTTTCCTTGTAGAGATGATACTGCATCAAAACGTTCATCCATTTTTCTTTTTCCGAGACTTTCAAGGGTACCACCAACTGCCATTGTAGGAGGTTGTTGTGGCTTTGGATGTTCATGAACATCTCCTTCATATTCAATCTTGGTCACTTGACCATTCTGAAAGCATACTATTCTCTTTTTCATCTGACAGTCTGAGTATGCACATTTGAAATAGTGGCGAATATAACTGCTGCCTTTAACCGACTTTTTCCCGTACTTCGTCCACTTATATCCGTCTTCATAATATGGGGAAGCCATATCTCGACAAACTTTGAACCCTGAATCATTCCCAGGACTTGAAGGCTGATCCTGGTCAAACAAACAATGTTTTACTCATAAGATATCACTGGTGGATAACTCTGCCTGTTCAATGGACGTTTCATATGCCATCCACATTGTCAAAAATTAAGAAACGTTTATAATTGTCAATATTCTGCAATGATTCTAATATTTTTATATTTTTTATTTGAAGTTAAAATTAACCAATGATTTTTTTTTCTTTTTCTCTCAGAGAAAAAAAAACAAAAAAAACTTAATTTCCATTACCAACAAAGAAAATTACATGTTACACCATCTGCATAATGATTATGGGAATATCTTGTGGAGAGTCACATCAAAGCTCATACATAAAAATAATCATAAATATTTACATAAAAAACAATATAAATATGATAAAACATCATATGAGTCAAAAGTATCTATCAAAATAAAACTAGCCCGCCCAAGATCACTGTAAATCATTGGGCACTTTTACCTGTCCTAGAATTCATACAATTCTTAATCCTGTTGTTTTTAATTATGCACTTCTCAAGTTTTCTTAGTGGCTTCCTTGGATAGGCTTTCAGAAATCTTGTTCCTTTACAATAAAATCAAAGAGTGATTTTAGTGTAGTGACCTCATTAAACCTATGAGTTTGTTCTAGTGACAATGAGATGTAGAGTTGAACCATTTGATGACAATATTTCAGTTACAGTTTTTCTCAAGTGCAAAAATGAGTAGGTGTGTGAGACTGTATATTTCTGCATAATTGTTTGTTCCCTGGCCTAATACCATTTTGAGCTTGTAAAAATGTCTTCTTGGATACGAATAAGACTTCTCTTCCTGTACATGGAGTATCTTGAGTCTATCCATCAAAATAATCCCATGGGAATGTTCTATCAATAACTTAAGGTGTAATAGTAAGGGTGGGTTTCAATAGCTTTTAGTGAGGGTCTAAATGATACAGTGCTTCAATGTTATTGCATATAGATGTCCACTAAATGATGGAGTCCTAAAATATGATCAGATTCCTAGCCACACAAGAAGGGGGAGGTTTATAATTTTTTATGATTATGCTGAGGTGCACCATGTGTGCCAAGATGAGGTGAGTTGTACCCCATTCCATCTGATACTCACGTCGAAGGAGATATAAATCTAATTCTATGCCTGATTGGTTGTTAGACAATGTAGGAAGAGATGGTCTTTGTCTTCATCATGTTCCTTTGAAAAGGAAACTTTGTGATGGTACGCTTATAGACCGGATTACCATGAGTAGGTGCTTTATTTGATAATATGCAACACATGAGAAACGGAGACTTGGGACATGGGTTTCCACCACCATACAACCTACACAAGTTCATGTTCCGAAAAATAGGAGAGTATATCCATCCCTTGGGTAAAACTACCTTGAGGGGATGCATCCCAAATGATTTCATCCTCATCTCACAAGTGACTCATCAAGTGCCCCAATGTATTTGGTCCAATTGTTTCTCCATATTTCCAGTATCATGAGGTCCTTTGCTAACTTCAAATATTGTGAGAGGCATGTAGTATTTCTCCTATTTGCATTTGCGAGAGTTATGTGATACCAACCAATTTGAGATTCTATCCTCGAGTGGTAGAATGTGCGCATTCCCACAACCCAACCATGCATAAATTCCTAAGTGTACTATCTCACGAGTTCTAATACCCCATGCAAGTCCTCTTTTTATGATCGATATGGAATGAGTAATAGCTTTCCATATGATGGATGTCCCATTTCTACCCATGTTCGGCCTACGTGTTAGAGTCAGCCTCGTCAAGTCCTCCGTCATGGATCAAAACTCTTTATGAATTTCATGATTAGGTGTCTCGCTCCTCTCTTCCAGTTGCATTTCGCTAGGGACATGCCATGACCTGACAGAGAAAGTCATGCTAGTCTGTTTCCCTCATGTCTGGCCCATGTTGGTTCACGTCTTGGTCCAAAATCAATGAAATTCATGATAGTCAAGGTTTGGTCCTATTTCACGACAGAGTCATTTTTAGTTTGAGTCTAGAAATTCAGCAGTTTGATCTTTGAAAAAACGTGTCCAGAAACAAGTCGTGCAAGCCAGAGGGAGACCTTGTACACCTACAGTGTAGAAAGCTTCATCATCACTGCAAGA
>APFE030088207.1:0-12751 GCA_000404065.3 Pinus taeda
ATGTATAACATAAACATAATAGCATATAGACATATAAAAATTAAGTGCATCAATGCATAAACATCATTCTAGCTAGGGCCCAGTCATCAATGCAAAGCCATATCAACAATGCATGTTATGACCTCATGCATGACAACAACTATTACTCCATTGCACAGATTGCCACATGCAACTATCAACATGCATAAGAAATGCCTAATCAGCTACACATACGTATGAACGCATGTAGTCGAGCATAAGTGATCAATTCTTGTAATCAACCTACAAGACCGATACATGTAATCTAAAAATTCAAGAATGAACCTGACATACACGGATTTAGTCAAGCGACATATAATCAACATGTAAGTGATATATAACGTATGCAACTAGTCATATACTTTCGACGATGCATCCCACAAAATCACATCAAGTTCCTCATGACAACCTTACTACAATCATGATGAACAGGATGCAATGCAACAAGCACATGGAATGCAAGTGTAAGAGACACACATGCAACTAACATGCATGCATGACCAAGAACCTTCACTCAAGGAGAGTGCAACCATGCTCTAATACCAACTTGTGGTATCAGATATGACCCAAAGAGAGCACAACCATGCTCTGATACCAATCTATAACACCCCTCCTCCTAGGTCCACCTAAGCAACCAACTAGCCAGGGCAAACATGTGATGAGACAGGTCACTATAAGGGATTCAATCTCCTTGGCAACCTTAAGGAAATGGAATCAATGGAACACATCAAAAAAATCCATCCACATTAGCAAGAACACCCGCAGAAGGCAAGTCAGCTACTTAGACATCCTATCCTAGGTCCCACTGATGTTTTAATCCTTTTAACTCAATTACTCTCTCATGTTATAGGAAAGACAATGGCCAGCAATCCAAAGTCACTCTCATAGGCCTATGTGCCAATGACTATGGAATTTTCTCAACGGACCCGTGCCAGTGACCTCGAGATTTGAGCCACTTTTCTAGCCTAAAATCTTGGCCTCTGCCCAAAACTTGCTACAACATTTATAATCCATCAAAGACATGATAACAGTGTTGATAACTCAAAATCAACTTTGGGACTAGGCCTGAGCATCCCCAATCGGGATTGACATTCTGAAAAACACTTGGCATCAATGCAACCTCTAGGTCTAGGATACAAGACATAGCATAACTAACTAAAAGAACTTATGGAACATAAGGATCACCTCCTTCTCCACTGAACTATTATATCATGAATTAGATCTTACATCCATCCATTCAAGAATTACAAGTAAATAAATGAAATAACCATGACATGAACCAATCATATAACCATGCTTATAACTATCATAAACCATACAAATATCTCAGATATGATAGCCATTAAATCCACATATAAATCAATGAAAAATTAAGAGAACTTAGATTTTATTAATCATAGGAAAATCCGACCAAGTTCGTGGCTTCCATGTACCACCCGACTGTAGACATGGCTGAACCAAATATCTCTTTCAACCAGTCACCCTCGTGCCATATTCCAATAATAATGTGGGATCTCATAGAACAACCAAGGCAATCCAAAGGTTAAACCACCTCCACCCTCATCAAACTATGATCACGTGAAAATTGGTGCTTCGATCACAACCAAATCGAACTTGGAATGCCATCCAGAACCCATCACTATCATTGAGGAATTTTCCATCTCCTTGTCTCTAAGGCTTTACCAGAATCCAATCTCGGATCACTAGGCCCTAAACCTAGACCAATCTCTCAAGCTTTACCGCAATGCAAACCTGGATTACCAGGCTCTAAACTAAGACTTCTCCCTTGGGCTTTACTGTGTATCCTGCCAAAACGAGTCAAGGGATTGGCCTTGTTGAAGCCTTGAAAATCATTGTGACAACATGGGGGAAAACCACCCGGTTTGGGCCTTGGTTAGCAACTCATTTTCCGTTTGGTGTAGTGGCTTCGACTGGGGATAATGGGACTAGTTTCCCAGAAATATTTAGATAGTGTTGGTGGGGTGATATACATTGTAACGGGAGAATGGTTGAGCTAAGTGTAATCTAATCTAACTAATAAACACATGCATATATCCTGGTTTAAAACTATTTAGCTATAAATATACCCAGAAATTAAATACAATATGCAATCTATAATGATCTCCTACAACAATTGGTAATATAGATCATTCAACTGCAATAAGAAGTGAAATGGATTAACAATAATCGTTTTGGATAAATAGTTAGACAAAATGATCATGAAAGAAATATCGCATATAAAATCATTCATGTATTCAGAATAAAGTTAAAGCCTACATAATAGAAAAGTGCAATAATGCTAAACTATAATTCAGACTTTCACACATAAAATAGTTTAAAGAAGAGTTATTGCCTAATACATAAATAAGAAAAGATCATAAGATAAAAGTACCATATACGGCAAGCCCTACTCATGTGTTTCAACAATATTAATCCAGTCTCAATCATTCTAACACATTCTAAGAGTACAAAAGTGAATTTCAGTAGAGTATGCTAGATATTTGAAAGAAAATTGATCTTGTTCCATTCATTCCATCATAATCTCCTCAAAAGTACAGAAGTGCAATGTTTCAAAGAATGTCTCTGATAAAATTTTTGGAACCCTCTCTAAATGCAGGAGAGGGGTTTAAATTGTAACACCCTCTGGGGTAAATGTGCATATAAAAAAAATGTAATAGGAACAGAAATACAATAAACATATCAACCATCAAAATCCATATATATATCAATACATTTGCACATGAAAATCAAGGGAATGTTTTTTTTTTTCATTAATAAATGCAATGAACCAACCGGTGATGGGACTACCACGTTCCACCCAACCATAGATTGGTTGAGCCAAGTCTCTCTTGAGCCAATCGCTCTTGTGTCATATTCCAAGCATGAATGTGGGATCTCATAGAACACATCAATCAAAACTCATCCAAGGCTTCCAGAGAATTTGTCCAACCAAGGCTTCCAGAACTAGTAACTCAACCGACAACTTATACAGGGCTTCCAGAGCATTTGTCCAACCAAGGCTTCCAGGACTAGTAACTCAAACTGCCAAGGGCTTCCAGAGCATTTTTCCAACCAGGATTTCCAGGACTAGTAACTCAACCCAAGTTGTTACAGGGCTTCCAGAGCGTTTGTTCAACCAGGGCTTCCAAGACTAGTAACTCAACCCAAGCTATGGAAAAATGAGAACCAACCAAAACAAAGCATTGAAAGTAAACCCACAATCACCATTACTATCAAGCAAATGGCAAAGCTAGGCAATCCACTATCAATCTCAACCATCCTCCATGCCAATGACAGATCATAACCAAGAAACCACCTGCATGTGCCATGCATGCCAAAACTAATGAATAAATCATACCTGCAACTCAGTACCTACAAGAAAATATGATGTAGCTGTTGATGTTGATGCCTTCTTCTACTTTCTTGCTCTTACTTTGCCTTCTTGCTCCAAGAATCCAAGAATGCCACCCCCTCCAAGAGTTCTCCAAGAAAACTCTAAGTAACCAAGAGTATGAGAGAGAGAGAATAATGAGAGAGCTCGAAAATTAAATTGACCAAGTCTTGCCCACTGATCCTCATAAGCCTTTTTATTAATGAGGCCTCTATTTTTTTCATTTTCCATTATTTTCCTTCAATTTCCTCCTCACATGAAAAATGAGACCTTTCACCTTCCTTTTCTCCTAATTTCCATTATTTTCATAAATAAATGTGCCAAAATACCTTTTTGCCTCTTTAATGCCTTAGCCATGCCTTTACCAATTTCCTTAGCCATAAACAACCAAATGAACACCCCCTAGGATGTCTTTCCCACCATTCAGCTTGGAATACGTGTCCCAATCATCTATGGGATTTATATATTTTTACATGGAATTTTCACCAGGGATGTTACATAACTCTCCCCCTTGGGGGAACACCATCCTTGGTTTTCAATGATACCTATAAACAAAATAATTTTGAAAACAAAACATACTGACCATGGAGATTTATAACATAGCTCATTGCAGTATTTACAATGAAATATCTGCTTAAAATCAAAAGATCATGACAACATGACAACATACCACATAATGGAGCTTTATAACATAGCTCATTATGGTATTTACAATGATCACCCTGCTTAAAAACTCATATGAAAGCATAACATCATGATAACATAACCACATGATAGCATAATAACATAACACCCATACCGCATAGTGGAGCCTTATAACACAACTCGTTATGGTATTTGCATCCATACACAGGTGTACATATAACAACCTAATCAAAATATATATACCAAAACATATGCCAAATCATATACCAAACATATGTCAATCATACACTAACCATCATATAGCATCTACCAAAACATCACAAGGTATTTTTTGAAACATCATATAGCATGTATCAACCAACATAAAGCATATATCAAATCACCATAAAGCATATATCAACCATCATAAAGCATATATCAATCACCATAAAGCATATACTAAACCAACATAAATCAAATACTAAACCATCATAAAGAAACTACCAAACCACCATAAGAAACCACCAAACCACCATATCAAGCTGCTAGTTCTTTTAGTTGATTTCAACTATCCAATCAGACATGTTCATGATTCCTATACCACGCACATAGCTTCCATCAGTTTTAAAATAAATTAAAATAAATTCACATCATACCTCATTGGTAGCTCGTTAATAAGGTACATTTTTAATCATGTTTGCTTCCTATCACAACAAGTCAAACTAGCATATTTGACCAAGTCAACATGTATAAAAATATCACATCAGGCTAGCTCAAACATAACCATCAAAATCATAAATGACATGTAACCATCATAAATAAAAATCTTAGATCACATGTAATTATCATGGGTCAGAATCATAAATCACATGCATACTAAAACCGAAATACAATACCAATACTTATCCTTCATTGATCCTTACTTCTACCTTGGTTCTTTTTGTAACACAATGGATTTGTTGCCACACCTGACAAACATCCAATTTCTTCTCCTCAACCATGTGCACATATGCATAGTGTGCATCACACACATACGGCCACATACGACATGCAACTCCATGCAATGCATGCATCTATACCTGACATACAACACATACACCTACACCCAGTGTACAACATAGTGCATCATCTATACTTGATGTGCAATACCACTCAATACATGTAACTAAATAGAGTTTAATACAATGAGTACGCAAGCCACAATACCATGACTACATGATGCACATACATAGTACCGCATGCCCATAACACAACGTCAATGACATGCACACAATACCACATGTACACTAGTACCATATGTACAACATGTACACAGTACCACCGGTACACTACAGCGCTTGCACAATGTGTGCACAACATCACATGTACATGGCACCACCTGCACAACGTGTACATGATGCCACATGTACACTGTACCACTATACAGTGCATACACAATACCACATGTACACAATACCACACGCACGACATGTAGAGGACGCCACATGTACACAACACCATATGCACGACATGTACATAGCACCACATGCACACAACACCACTTGTACAATATGTACACAGCACCACATGCACACGACACCACTTGTACGATCATGCACACCACACCATATGTACATAGTACCAATGTACCACATGCACGCAACACCACTTGTACATAGCATTGCATATCCAACACGTACATAGTATCATCTGTACACAATACTAAATAGCCAACATGCACATAGAACCATATGCACAAAACACTGCGTAGTCATCATGCACACAGTACAATATGTACGCTGCACCATATATCCAACATGTACATAGAACCATCTATACCAGGACTGAATATGCAACATTCATACAAGACTATCTATACTAACACCCATTACATAACATCACATAAATAACATGTACACACGCTATATATGCACAACACCGCATGCGTACAAAATCACAGATGAAACATGTACAAAATATACAACATATGCATAATAGTAGTACCACACATCCCAACTGCATTGTCTCTGCCAAGTAGCTTTGTTTCTAGTGTCTTACGCATGCTTGTCCCAACATGCCGCAGACCACACTGTTTTCACTTTGTTGATGTATCCTTCAACATTACCTGTTATAACATAGACATAGGCATAATACAAGTATACAATATCAAATCCTATCCACATGATACTGACCTCGTATATTTGTCGTGGCTATTTTTCCCAAATGATTCCTCTTAAGGCCAAGAACCTCTTCATGTTTTTCTCCTACATAAGCAATCATTCCTCCATAAGAATGATCCTTGACAACCTTGTTAGATAGTAAAATAGATACATGGATACATACATACATATATAAACGTTAACATAAAGCAATCGTGATCTATTAGACAATGACATACATTCATACATGTATACATATATAAGCTTCAACATAATCATGATCATAAAATAATTACTAGATAACATAAGATCTAGGTTAAGAGAAATTTCTTATTTATGTATAAGAATTGAGAGCAACAATTCCCAACATATTCAAAGCATACGACACCTCAAATCCATTTACTTTACCTTTTCATGTTACCTTTCTCATGACTATACTGCTACCATCCTTTTACCACAATGGACCCAGCCAGTCCAACTGAATATCATAGCCTTACCTTCCGCTACGCTTACTCATGCACATAGCTTCATCTAGGTCTTATATCATCAGTTGGGTACCCAAAATCTCTCCTGATTTCCATCAACTTTCCTCTTTCCCAACCAATTCCCAAGACTCAAAACATAAAAAAGGAAAGACAAGAGACAAACAAGAAGAAGACCATAAAAACCAATAACAACATGACTCTGCAAACAAAGTGATATGGCCATACACTATACATAAACAAAGCCACAAATCAAGCTCAACAATTCATAAAATACCAAAAGAACAAGACTAAAAACAAACATCATGACTCAATCCCCATGGTTCCCAGGGAAATCTCACCCGAGCCTTCTTCAAGATTTAATGGCAACCTCTCTTGCCAACTCCATGCATCATGCTTACACATGTCAACCACATGTTCCAAATATCAAGACAATCATATTTATCAATTTGAAATCAACTTTTACAAACAATCGTGTCATAATCCATAGTTATTAGACGTAATGCTACAACTATTGACTACATTCAAGTACATATCAATTGTCTCAACACATAAATGTTAGTAATATCATCTTAAAACAGAATCATTTGAACACATGCTCATATTAAGAAATTCATCAATCATTCAACCACTTGCAAACATACCATTTTAAATAAATCAATTAGACGAAATAATAGGCACCGAACACTCAAATACCAAATACATGACGTAATCAACTATGAAACACCAAGTATAATACATAAGCAAACTCATACCGTAGTATACCTTAGGGGAGGCTATCTTTTTTGCATTATCAATCTAGTTAGCAAGATATAATTTTACAACATGTAAACTCAAGCACTCATAAGATCATGATATCCATAACAATATCTAACTAACATGTGCACATTGTAAACTCATACACAATTATCATTCACACATATGCAAGGAAAATGTAGATTAATATGACACCATCTCACAAATATGTCAGTTTATACCTGAATATCGCAACCATAACCATCTACATAGGTCAAACCAGGTTAACACAATACATATAACATAAATATCTTCAAGGCAACGAACATAACCATCACGCATATGACCAATCCAAATTATAACATCAATATCTCAATGAATGACCCTAATCACCAAGTTAATAGCATATAACAACAATAAGCTATATACCATACTCATCAACAACATACAACATAATCATCAGGTTATCTAATATAAAACAACAATAGCAATGCATACAATGTTACTATCATTCTTGACTATCTGACATGTGCATATAACCACACTAATCATCTAACATCTATCATGAATGTAACCATAACATCAAATACATGTTCATAAACCTAATGTATATAAATCTAATGCATATAAAATCCTTAACTTACATACCTGCATGTCAAACATACAATACATGTATGACGATCTACACTTATCCCAAAGTCCAATGTCACAACCTCATATAATGATTTGCATCTCTTGCTCTATCTCAGCCAACACATTAGCATAATAACATCCAATAGCACCATGATGACCCAAATTGCATACAATGACTTCACAAGGCATGTTTTGCCTACTATACATGCATAATCATAACCAAGACCATACATGCATAACAACAACCATTACTCCATTGTGAACATTACCACATGCAACCAACAATATGCATAAGAAATGAAAAATCAACTACACCTATGCATAAACACATGTAGTCAAACACAAGCGATCAATTCTTGTAATCAACCTACAAGAATGATACATGTAATCAAAATATTCAAAAATGTAACCTAACATACAAGGATGTAAGTAGGTAACATGAAAGCAACATGTAAGCGGCATATAATTCATACACAGTCAGTCACATGTTCTAAAAATTAAGACATCGTGTCTATTAATTTGAAATCAGCATTTACCAATATAACAACCTATCAGCATACCCTATTACTATCCATGGTCCACACTAAGGTAGAAGGAGGAAGCTACTATAATGGTGTGATTTCCAATGTCCAATTATGGAAATGGAATCTCCAAAGCTCTACTAAATTTAACCACACTTGAAAATAAATTGATTTTTATTTATCATACATTTGTATGAGACTAAGTCAAAAACATTTCATTTATTCCATTTGTAACATAATAACTAAAAACATGCCACTTTTCCATTTCCTTACATGCAACTTTTGAAATTCCTTGCATGCAACCTTTCAAATTCCCTACATGCAACTCTTCAATTCTTTGCATGAAAATAGGCATAGATCAGCGACATCCAATTATCACACTACAATACTATCCCATCCAAAAAAATAACGTTTTTTTCAAACAATTACCATACTTTTACATTTTTCTTCAAACAACTATTATACTATTACATTTGCATGTAAGCATTTCTTCAAACACTTTACATGCAAACTAATATATCAAACTATTTGCATACAAGTAAGAATATATCAACTACAAGAATACTATTACAAATCAATACTATCCCCAACCACAAAAAACATACTCATTGGGGAATATTATCAAACAGTTTGTATGCAATTAATCATTGAACCATTTAAGAATTTCATCAAACACTTTACATGCAAAATAATATAGTGAATGATTGAATGCATATATCCTAAAATGTAGTAGTACAAGTTACGGAAACTGAACCATATGATCAATGGTATTTTTCCTCACTATGGTTCAAGTTTCAACTTCTGAGATTTCATAGATGAAAATTTATAACAAAAATACCAACACAATCATATTTGGTGCACAATTCTAGGAGTATCCAGAAAGCTCGATTTACACTGGTCATATCTCCTACAATATAGCGAATAAATCTCTGAAACTTTTATCACAATATAAGTGGGATTTCCTCTCATTGTGGAAAACAATTTAGCTCTTGAGAGTGCCATAATAAAAGTTATGACAAAAATATCAGTGTGACATGTTTGAGACCTAATTTTAGGAGCATTCAGAAGGGTCAACTCTCTCTGCTCATATCTCCTAAAATATTGCGACCCAATATCTAAAATGGATACCACATAATTAATGGTATTTACCCTCAATATGGACCATTTTTCAGCTTTGGAAAGTCTACATAAGAAAAGTTATTGCATAAATGCCAACGTAACTTGTTTAAAGGTGCATTCAGGAAGGTCATCTTCCTTAGATCATAATTCCTAAAGTATTGTGAACCAATATATGTAATTTTTACCACATTATCAATGGGATTTACCTTCAACATGGACAAATTTTCGACTTCTAATATTCCACAGAATAAAAGTTATAATGGATATGACAGAAAGGTCTAAAAATTTAACCTTTGTTCTTCATTTCACCTATGATAGAGCCCATAGAGTCCAAGTGTTTGAACCATGCCTCTAATACCACTCTATTACAACCTTTGGGGTAAATGTGCATATATAAAAAAAACATAATAGAAACATAAATACAATAAACATATCAGCCATCAAAATCCATATATACATCAGTACATTTAAACATGAAAATCAAGGGAATGAATTTTTTTCATTAATAAATGTAATGAACCAACTGGTGATGGGACTACCACATTCCACCTAACCATAGATTGGCTGAGCCAAGTCTCTCTTCAGCCAAACACCCCCGTGCCATATTCCAATCATGGATGTGGGATCTCATAGAACACATCAATCAAAACTCATCTAGGGCTTCCAGAGGCCACCCACCTCAACCCATTAAACAGTGATTCCACCTCACGGTCAGACATCACCAAAAACCATCATCATATTGGTCTCCATTCAAGCCTTCCAGGGCTTCCAGAGTGTTTTTCCAACCAAGGCTTCTAGAACTAGTAACTCAACTCACAACTTATACAGGGCTTCCAGAGAATTTTTCCAACCAAGGCTTCCAGGACTAGTAACTCAACCCGCAAAGGGCTTCCAGAGTGTTTGTCCAACCATGGTTTCTAGGACTAGTAACTCAACTAAAGATGTTATAGGGATTCCAGAGTGTTTTCTCAACAGGGGCTTCCAGGACTAGTAACTCAACCCAAGCTATGTAAAAATCAGAACCAACCAAAACAAAGCAATGAAAGTAAACCCACAATCACCATGGCTATCCAGGAAATGGCAAGGCTAGGCAATCCGTTGTCAATCCTGACCATCCTCCATGTTAATGACAGATCATAACTAAGAAACCACATGCATGTGCCATGCATGCCAAAACTTGTGAAAAACTCATACATGCAACTTGGTACCTACAAGAAAATTTGATGTAGTTGTTGATGTCAATGCTTTCTTGTGATTTCCTGCTCTTCCTTTGCCTTCTTGCTCCAAGAATCCAAGTATGCCACCCCCTCCAAGAGTGCTCCAAGAAAACTCTAAGTAACTAAGAGTATGAGAGAGAGAGAGAGAGAGAGAGTAATGAGAGAGCTCCAAAACTGATCTGACCAAGTCTTGCCCACTAATCCTCATAAGACTTTTTATTAATGAGGCCTCTATTTTCCTTCAATTTCCTCCTCACATGCAAAATGTGAACTTTCACCTTCCTTTTCTCCTAATTTTCATTATTTTCATAAATAAATGTGCCAAAATATCTTTTTGCCTCTTTAATGCCTTAGCCATTTAATTTACCAATTTCCATAGCCATAAACAACTAAATGAACACCCCTTAGGATGTCTTTCCCACCATTCATCTTGGAATACAGTCCCAGTCATCCGTGGTATTTATATATTTTTACATGGAATTTTCACCAGAGTTGTTACATAAATACTAAACTATAGGTCCTAAAATAGAGTATTACAAAAAATAGCTAAGGAGGTTTAAATGACCTTCCTCAGATTATGTGAAAATAAAACTAAAGTAAAAATAAACTAAGTGACTAAATCGTTTGTACTTGATCTCTGAGATTGCAAATATATGTCACAGGCTTCAGCTGAATTGGTTGGTCGATCACAAATTATAACTGCGCAATAAATATAGCATCTGTTAGTGTTGGCACCATCTTTGTGTTGAGGTTGTTAAGAACCTCAAAGTCATCCACTGACTATATGGTTTCACTAAAACTACGAGTATGCTTCCCAATTCAGCCCGCTTAACTGTCTGATCACCTCCTCCTCTTCCTGCACTGCCTGCTTCCACTGTTGCTCTAGCTGTTTCACATTCAGAATAAATCTTGGTAAACATTCTGTAACCAGGTTGGTGCCATGCATATTTTCGTTGATGGTTTCAATTATGTTTTTTACTATTGTCGTTGCTATCATTTTTTCCCTTCCTACTTGCTTCAACCGAGAATCCCAATCTGTGAAAGGGATGTGTTTGTGAGATTCCTCCAGTTTCGACAGATCAACCTTTCTCCCATCCTCTGATTCTTTAAAGGTGATAGAGTCAGAAATCCTTTTAAGGATTTCATCATACTCAAGTCTCATGTCAACAACTTGGATTGTTAGCTTATCATTCATTTCGTAGTAAGGACTTATCTGAGAAATCTTCTGGAAAAGTACTTCCTTCTGATGAATTAGTTGGGAGTTAAGATTGAGCGCTTCCTTTATGAACTCATCAATTGGTGGTTTATCCTTAAACTTATTTGTTATATCTTTTATATGCGCATCTCTTTCTGCTAGGTTGGCCTGATGTTGGGTTCACATTTGTTCAAATTTAGGGGTGATTTTAGGGGCGAATGTTCGCCCTTTGGCGAAATTAAGGGGTTTTAAATTTTTAGTGGGAGAATATTTTGTATCAAATCACCTCAAATAGCCCACCTTATTTTAAGGGAGAGGGTAAAAAAGGTAAATTTAGCTCTTGAAATTAGGAGCTGCAACCTTCCATTCACCCATTTTCAAGAATAGGTTTTATTTAAGTGAATCCATTCACCCATTTTCAAGAATAGGTTTTATTGAAGTGAATCGTATGGGCCAAAGGCCCAAATACCATATTTATAAAAGAGGTATGGTAAATTAATAAAAATATAAATAAATGAGAGGCATGGTAAATAAATAAAGCATAATTAATAAAAATATAAATAAATGAGAGGTATGGTAAATAAATAAATCATTTTTATATTTACTCCATAAGTCACCTTATATACATGCAAGGGTGTAAACAAATAAAAATATAAGTAAAGTGGAGGTATGGTAAAT
>APFE030088221.1:492-15560 GCA_000404065.3 Pinus taeda
GGGGGGGGGGCTTTGGGTTGCGTGCTTGCCTTGAGAAACCTCTTTTTCCCTACAAAACACAAAACACAAAACTCAACACAAACATGCAAAGAAAAACGAACCTTATGGCTCAAAGTTAGCTTTACCCAAAAAACTAAATAATTAAAAAAAATTGAACCTTGTGGCTCAAAGTTAGCTTTAGCCGAAAAATTAAATATTTTTCTCAATGTTTCTGATTTTCCGAGATCACACTAAGGTGCAGGGAAAAGAGCATACGCATGAGAAAAAATCCTTCCTTTCTGTTTCTGATTTGCCCAGATCGCACAGAGTCGCAGGGCAAAGAGCATACGCAGAAATGAAAGGTATAGATCTGGTTAAAAAAAAATCTAAATAAACTGAAACCGAAATAAGCAGAGAGAAAATAACAGTAAACTGCAAATAAAGACTGTATACCTCCAGATCTTAAAAATGACGCAGATAGGGCTACCGGAAAGCTTTTCGCGTGAAACGAAAGGGGTTCCTCACTGGAACAGATGCTCCAAACACAACAGAGCAGTCCTCTCGGCCCGGAAGCAGTCAGAAACAGTAGATCTAGGAAACCACAGCCGCATGCAGTTCTACCGGCTTCAGATTTGGATCACCAACGGACGCGGCCATCAAATAGCTCTAATACCATGTAGGAATTTACAGGGTAAGTTCCTCAGACAGAACACCAAAAGGACACCGCTCACAAACAGATCACAGATCAATACACCAGTATTTTGACGTGGTTAAAACCCTCAGAGAGGGAAACAGTCAACGGCCTGCGCCAACGTGGCTACTACAGGCAATTTATTAATAAAAGAATGAAAATTTACATAAGCTTCTCTCATGCACGGTTAACCTACAAATGACCCTCCATGCGCTTTTAAATAGAATTCATGGACCAATCGGGTGTCAAGCCACGGATCAAGTGTCGGTAATACCGAGGAGAGAATGAACCGTCGGATCACTACATATCGTGACCGTCGGATTGTAAGTTACAAAATGTACAACGGTAAAGAAAAACACTTTACCTAACTCTATACCTAACTCTATACTAGACCAAGTTGAACTTAACTATTTCCTATGTGTCGGAATATCCTAATAACTTGTCCTATAAATGAAAAGTTACAAGCTCATTTTTCCACGACGCACTCCTAATGTGCACTTGATTCCATATAGGAATTCTAATGACCAAAATATATATATCCTCGACCTTTCCTTCTCTGCCACACAGTCCCTCGGGTAATCGATCTACCCTTTTCTGTAGTCACTCACCTTCCAAGTTCCCCAACATCCCCTATCCTAGGTGATCCATCCCTTGTCAAAGGCTTCCTCGCATGGAAAGGTCAAACAACCAAGGCATATAAGATATAAAAATGGATTACTAATCCAAGTCTTTTTATGAGATCTCTTTAGTGTTTAATAACCTTGTACCATTTAATGAATAGCTCCCTAGTTAATAGGGAGTGTTGAAGGAAATGTAACTAGGTTCAGTTTTAATTATGAGTTGTAATTATAATATTATGAAGAAAATTTGTTATTCCTTGAATCATGGGTTTCATGAGAAAGATGTGTTTACCATAGGTCAAATAATTCTTACTTGTATCTTTATGATTTTCTGTTACATCATAAGTATTATGAAAGTTATAAGGTCAAAGGCTAACACTACAAGAAAAGTGTCACTATCATCATGCGAATTCATTCTATGAAAATGAAGTAATCTCCTTGATGATATGTCGACCTAAATACAAGGCACTCCAACCAGCTCAAAGATCCATCATTGACTCATATATATAAAAGGAGTAAGATGGAGTCAAACAAGAAAAAATCTTTAGATTAGTTCTAATCATAGTCAATGAATAAAGGAAACACATACCTAGTGAGAAAAGTAATATATCAGAAGTCTACAATATACATTGTTTCAAGAACCTCGGATGTTTTTGATATAACTTGGAGGTCTCTTTGAAATTGATACAATGTGATAGCTTTCAGAAGGTATTAAAGGAATATATATATATATACACACACACACACACATACGATGACTTCTCTAAGTGGTGGCCTGTGGATATATGTATAGAAACATCTCTCAGTGGTGGCACATCTAATCAGTATCATAGCCAACAAAGAGTATGAAAGCTTATATCAAGATATCAACATAAAGAGAGGATTGTGGCAGCTAAGAAAAGGAGGAATCAAAGACAGTGCCTATAGAACAAGGACATAAGGAGAAGGAGTGACAAACATCTCGGAGATAACCTGTTTTCTTTTTTGCCAAGCGTCTTGGTATTCTCCATTGAAACATATATAAGAATAGATTCAAGGGTTTACTCTCAAGAGGAGAGGTTTCCCCTAACTTGGAGCAAACATCTTGTGTACTTGTATTATTTTTGATCTTCTGTTTTTTATAACTATTTGATAATTGAACAACACATTAACATAACAAAGTGAATTTGAAGAAGACTACACAAATTGTTATCAATAAGTCTCTGAAGAAGCACTAAGCCATGAATTTTTGTAGATTATTCAAAAATATAGAGTCTCACACCTCCACCCTCAAATCAATACTAGGATTCGTCTCCTTCCCATCAAGTCCAGAATCCACTACAAAATCAAATCTGCATCCAATGTCTACTGTTGCAATCCTACACCACTTGTCCTCTGAATGAAAAGTTACAAGCTCGGGTACTCTAGTCTACCATTTTGTGTAGTCACTGACCTTCCAAGTTCCCCGATCCCCTATCCTGGGTGATCCATCCCTTGTCAATGGCTTCCATGCATTGAATGATCAAACAACAAAGGCATATACCTACCTCAACCATCATATTGGTCATAACATTCTCATGGAAACTAGTGGACACTATTGGGTACTAGTGTCCCATAATGGCCCTTCTCCTGAAGTGCTTTACCATCATACTGTTGCATGTTCCAGTTTCTTTTTTTGTTGCAACAAATTCTTGCAGTGGACTTCAACCACCCAACCAAACATTTTCATGTATTCTTGTTCCAAGCACATAATTTCCATTAGATTCAAAATAAATTGAAATAACTTCAAATCATACCTCATTGGTAGCTCGTTAATAAGGTACACTTGTAATCCTATTTACCTCCTTTCACATCAAGTCAAACTAGCATCTTTGGCAATATCGTCATGTATAAATATATCACATTAGGTTAGCTCAAAACATAACCATCTGTTGTGGCCACCAACAACCCCCCTCCTTATGAAGTATTATTGCTAATACTAAATAAGTGGGGACCCTCAAAAAAATTAGTTAGTGTTACATTTTCTTTTTTAGATGAAACTTACAACATCATGGACTTAGGAAAGTACCTTGAAAAGTCTAGAAAACCTAAGTTTCATAATGAAGAAAATTTAATTTACTCCTTAAAAGATATCGCATCACGCAAAGGATGATAGGATACACCTTCTAAAAGAGTTAAAATGATAAAAGGCGATATTGCGACAAGAGACTTCATCGCATCACATATACTGAAGACACACTCACATTGAAAAACTTTAAAACATCACTGATATGCGATATCGCATATCGCACATTGCAAATATCACAAGAATTACACAAGAATTATAACTATCTGTGATATTGCGATATTGCGATACCGCAATACTGCGATACTGCAAAATTGTGATACTGCGAACTACGATAAAAATAGCATGATAACATTGTGACATTGTGACATTGCGATATTGCGATCTGCGACATTGCAAAGCAAAAATGCGGGACCCCTCCATCGCAGTTGGTTTTGTCTCATTGTTCGAGAAATTTTTTTAGCCAAGAGTTGGTCATGTATTTTAATGCGAATTAATGAGTTATTTCCAGTTGTTAATGAAGTAGGATGTTGTGTTTTTCGAAGAAATAGCTCACGTAAGGTGGCATGTCTTGCATATCTTTGGCATTTAAAAATTTTCCTGTCATTAGTCCTACATCATTACTTCCACCTCAATGTAAACTGTAGGAAAGAAGGATGAAGCGTTATACAAGGAATTATGCAGAAAACAACGAGGAGGGAAGGCATCACTCCAATGAAAATTTCGAAAGGCACACTTAATCCATTCAATGAAGAAAAAGAGCCGCAGAAATCTTTGGAGGCATCTATCATCGATTTCTCATGTATAGTCATGGTTGAATGGATACCGAATGACGCTGATACCAAAAACAAACAGTTTAATTCTCAAGGTCAAGGGCTCACAGAAATAGTATTTTTACAAATTATGGGCTTTATACCAAATGACAGAAAGAGGCGGAAGAGGCAAAAACCACATCAGGGAAGTTCGGATCAAGAAACAAAGGCAGTTTCCAATGCGATCGCTAAGAAAAATTGTTCGAAAAGGAAGGTCCCTAGTTGCACAGTCACCTGCGAGCCCCAAAAATTGCAAGAAATCAGCAATAGAAGCAAACTCGAGACATAAGGCTGAAGGAAAAGTAGAAGCAGTCCAAAGATTAACCAAGTTGAAATGGGATTTGTACCAGGCATAAATGGTAATGCTACATATTCATTGGATGATCCTCAAGTGTATCATCAATTTTACTGAGAAGATAATGCTAGCTCTTGCTATTTATGTTTTCTTAAATCAACCAGAGCTGGAAGACAGTCAGCCGACTCTACTCAAAAAAATATTGAATGCTTGCAACATTAAGGAGTAGATTTAGAAATAGTTAGTAGATTTAATTTTAGAATAGTTTTGCTTAGAAAGAGGACAGTCATTTAAACCGAATCCTCAATTTCTGTAAATAAGTTATTTAGTTAGTAGTATTTAAACCCTTCTCATGCATTTAGAGAAGGGTCCATAAATTTATCAAAAACTTGTCCTCTGAACATGCACTTTTGCACCCTCAGAGGAGGTTTTGGTGAATGAATGGAACAAGGTTTATTTGATATTTGCATTTGATATTGATGCAGGGAGGCCCTGCAAACCCAAAATCTTCAATGACACACTCACACAGTTAGAATGCATCTGGAAAAAAAAACTATCCAAATAAAATCTCAAGTCCGGCAATTGCATACCCATCATTTCTTCTTAATATATGGCCAAACCCATAAACCCTATAATCATTCTCAACACATTCTAACCCAGCTTCCAATGGTATTAGGAACCCAATAATACTCCCACTATATGATTATTCCATTAACATTTGGACTCAAGATTTACATAAGCTTTCGCTGCCACATTTCCCATTTAATATCACAACCTGAAATGGTTTCGCCCAATTAAGAAATTTCCAGCGCTTATAATTATTATATCACTGCAAATTCATCGCCAGATAACACTCTAATTCAAGCTACTAACATACACTTCAATTACCTTCAGGAATTGACACAGATTCCAAACTGGACCAACCTTTTCATCTATATATCGAAACAGAAACTCTTTGAATCGACTTTCTCTTTTTAAAAAAAGCTTTTGATCTTTCCGATCTCGATCAATTCAAAAGTGGACATTAAACGACTTTATACCATAGATATCTGTGTATATTTGCGCGCCCAGATTTGGTTGACCGGATCGATTCACAATTAGCTGAATTTTAATAACCACAGGAATTTGGTGTTTCCCACAATTCGATTAGATATCAATCGCTGTTTTTACGGTACTCCAACCTCGACAAACACTGATATATATCAATTGCGATCCCAATTACTGTGATTGACATCACCACCAACTATCGGCAGTTTCCAGAACTCCGATGCGAAATTATTGGAACATAGGAATCAGAGGTCACCGATCCAAACGCGATCCACTAACCATGGTCCCGATCCGATTGATCGTAAATCGCCAATCGCCCACTTCAATACAGTCTTCACTTTTTCACTATCTAAAGTTCCGATCCGATTATACAATGCTGAATCAACTCTCGGACCCGATCTAATTTCAATTCAATTTATAATAATTCACCTCCAGTTCAGTGCTATATGTCATGATATGTAATGTTACAAGAACCAATAACGCAGCCAGTAAACCAACATGTCATTCTAGATCCACTTCAGAGGTTCAATCAAAGACGGGTCAAGAACAGGAAGGATTAAAAGAAGGCAACAACATTTCATCCAGATTCATTCTTTCTCCTTTTAATTGCCTCACGAAAATGAACCAATGGAAAATCAACATATTTAACTCAGCAATCCAAGTTTTCAAACAAACTCCACTAATATCTGAAATACATTAAAACAATACTTCATACAAATTAATTTGACACCACACAGAACCGCATTTATTTCAATCCATTACGCAGATCAATAAGGATATTAAAAAAGAAACGGAACAGAGCCTTGCCTCTGCTTGATCATGTCATATAAATAATGGTCTCTATTATTGTAAAACACCGTCCTCACATATACATCGGAGCTTTCGCTCTTGCCAATATCACAAAAACTGATCACTGTTTTTTCTATTACACATCTCACTACTAAATCTGAGCGTAGCGCTTCACACCAAACTTCACACTCACACCATCGCTCCTCTCACTCTCCTCAAAACCACACACAAACTCTAATCAATCCAAAAGAATCCCCCCAGCTCATTACAATTTTCCTCTATTTATTATCCACTCGAATAATTCTCCTAAATTATCTAACAGAGTTTCCTATTTTTTTTTCAAGAAAGAACAAAATTCTTCTATTTCGTTTCTTTTCAAGCACACCTAGATTATCAGCTCTATCTCAAAATCCAAAATAAGCTAATCTCCTATTTATTACAATAAAAAATTATTTGAGGAATCCAACCTCCTCAGTAAATTGATTTTTTTTTTACCAACAGTAAATAAATTTCACTGGATTTAACCACAACATGTGGACAAATCTCCACATTGCTGGCTGGGTCTAGATGCTCCTGCATCAGACTCCCAAAGTTTAAATTAGCCATGATCTCCCGATCATGCACTTCATGCCTGTGTCCTCCTGGATCCCATACTTGGTTTGATAGTCTATTCTTGGTTACTGCTGTTGTTGTTTGTCCCTCAAGTCTCTGTTCACTATGTTGTAATGCATCACTATCTGCTGCTGTCTTTTTCACATACCTCGTTGTTGTTTTGCGCACTCTAATTTGCAATTCTTCATTCCCTTCACCTGTACCATTTCTTCCAACCAATCTTCCTTTCTTCTTCTGTCTTGCATTTGTTTTACTGGAATGCTGTAGTATGAGTTTCCATAACTCATCCAATTCTTTGTCCATTTCACTTCCCATGTGCTGAATACTATTTTACTGCAACTGATTGTGTTCTTGAATTAGAACATCATAATCTTTGTGCCAATAATCTTCCATGTACATTTCTGAAATGTACCAATGCCTTTTCCCAGGTTCTTCTTCTGATTTCTCATTCATGACTTCATCATTCCTTGCTTCAAATTCCAACATACCTTCCATTAATATGATCTGTTCTTCTTGGTTCAGATCGACTTGACACTGCTCTTTTCCTGTATATAAATCTTCATCAAAATTAATCAACTCAATAAACAAAAATTCTTTCCCTGGCTTCCTCATCAAAAGATTCGACTTATACACATTTTCCATCTCATCTAGAAGTTCTCTCAAAAGTTATGCACAATCTGCAATATCTGTTTTTTCATCCTCCTTATTCTGCATATGCCTACGAGTAGTCATCTCTTCATCTGTTAATACAACAGTCTTCAATATCTGTTTGTCTTTCCTCAAGTCAATGTGACCTACAAACACACAACAACCTTCAGTTTTCAAAATATAATACCTTCCATTTTCTTTTGATGCTTCAAGCACCAATCCTCCATCATAAATCTCTTGGATTTCAGTGGATCCTTCTTGCTGTGACTTCATATCAATATGAATTTGTTCAAGTTTCTTGAATTTGTTCATCAGTTTGCCATTCAACCTCTGTTGCAATAGCTTCCACTTCACCCTTTTCTTCAGTCTCCATCTATATCTTCGATCTTTGATTGTCTTCCTTTGTACTGCCAGACCAATTTCTGGTTCTTCATTCTACTGCCAGCTTCTATACTTCTGCAATTTAATGCCTTCCTCAATTTCATTCTCATGCAGTTGATCATTCTTTCCAAATTTCTGGTTACTTCCACATTCGTCTTGCTGAGTGAATATTTTTGTCTCCTTCATGCTTCTGAAGACATAACTTCCTTGTTGCTCCTGATCTTTCATCTCTCCTTCACATAATCGCTGCTCAATTTCTCTGATTTCAGCATCATACTTATTAATGATGTCTTCCACACCTTTTCCTCCATCAGGTTCTATAAGCTTTGTTTCTTCTTTGGGTTCCTCGAGTAATCTTTCCAAGAATTCTATCTCCTTGTGAAATCTCTCCAGCAGATCATCACAATTTTCCTTCTCAGCTTCATTCTTTTCTTGGAAATCCTCCTGAGTTGACCTGTTTTCCACATTATCATATTGCAAGCATCTTTCATCAATTCCATTAAATAAATTATTTGGTTTACCTTTTTGTAGTCTCACTATGGAATTGTCTTCAGACTGCTGGTCTATATCAACCTCATCTGACTGTTTCATACCAAACAGGATTTCATCTATGAACTCCTTCTGTTGCAAATGATCAACAACTTCTTCCTCTGAAAAAGATTCTTCATCATACTTTACCTCAAGAGCTTCATTCTTGGTTGTGACAATTTCAATCGATTGTCCATCATCCTCTGCATATCCTGCAAACATACACAAACTGTAAGAATCAAAATCACAAGGCTGCATTGCCTCATCTGTTCCTTTGTCAGCATATCTTCGAATTGTCCTGAACTCTGCCAATAGTCCATGAGATTTTCAGCTGATCTCTCATTATCCTCTTCTCCTAACATCTCACCCTGTTCTGGTCTGCAAATGGAAACTTCCATTTCTACTTCTGCTTCTCTGAATTTCTCTGATTCCTCTTGAGAACTCAATATCTGCTCAATCTTTCTCAATTCTTCTACTATCTCTGATTTCACTTGCTGATTTCTCCTTTCTCGTAGCCTTGGCCACTATACTCTTTTCCTCATGGTCCAACCACTTTTCTGCAGCATCTTCATCAATATTCCAATCTGGAAATCTATCTCAGCTTTCTCTCGATCAAACTCTTCTTGACTCATCCTCATGTCTTTTGCCTTGGCATCTTCCCTTCTGCTGTGGCTTCTTTGTGAACTTCTGCTATGACTATCTGTATTCATTCTCTGCTCCTCTCTTTCCATGAGCTCCTCACACCTCTGCAACAAGCCTCTGCAACAGTAATTCCTCATTACTGCAATCTTACCTCACTAAGCTCTCCTCACTCAGTCTTTTGGTAAGCACGATCCCCTATCTAGAATCTTCTCTTGAGCAACACCCTTGCTCCCTCTAGGCTTCTGCAATCTCTCACTCTCTCTTTCGAAGACACTTCAATTGTCCTCTCTATCCAATCTCTGGTTGGATTCTTCAGGTTCACTGCCACTTCTAAGGACTTTCTCTATGCTGCTTTTAAGAACTTATCTGGTTCTTTTCTCACAACTTCTCTTGGTCTATATTGCTGCAGTCTTCACTCTTTCAACGGAGCCAAGCTCTGATACCAAAAATTGATGCAGGGAGGCCCTGCAAACCCAGAATCTTCAATGACACACTCACACAGTTAGAATGCATCTGGAAAAAAAAATTGTCCAAATAAAATCTCAAGTCCGACAATTGCATACCCATCATTTCTTCTTAATATATGGCCAAACCCATAAACCATATAATCATTCTCAACACATTCCAACCCAGCTTCCAATGGTATTAGGAACCCAATAATACTCCCACTATATGATTATTCCATTAACATTTGGACTCAAGCTTTACATAAGCTTTCACTGCCGCATTTCCCATTTAATATCACAACCTGAAACGGTTTCGCCCAATTAAGAAATTTCCAGCGCTTATAATTATTATATCACTGCAAATTCATTGCTAGATAACACTCTAATTCAGGCTACTTACATACACTTCATTTACCTTCAGGAATTGACACAGATTCCAAACTGGAACAACCTTTTCATCTATGTATCGAAACATAAACTCTTTGAATCGACTTTCTCTTTTTAAAAAAAGCTTTTGATCTTTCCGATACCGATCAATTCAAAAGTGGACATTAAACGACTTTATACCATAGATATCTGTGTATATTTGCGCGCCCAGATTTGGTTGACCGGATCGATTCAAAATTAGCTGAATTTTAATAACCACAGGAATTTGGTGTTTCCCACGATTCGATTAGATATAAATCGTTGTTTTTACGGTACTCCAACCTCGACAAACACTGATATACATCAATTGCGATCCCAATTATTGTGATTGACATCACCACCAACTATCGGCAGTTTCTAGAACTCCGATGCGAAATTATTGGAACATAGGAATCAGAGGTCACCGATCCAAATGCGATCCACTAACGATGGTCCCGATCCGATTGATCGGAAATCGCCAATCGCCCACTTCAATACACTCTTCACTTTTTCACTATCTAAAGTTCCGATCTGATTATGCAATGCTGAATCAACTCTCGGACCCGATCTAATTTCAATTCAATTTATAATAATTCACCTCCAGTTCAGTGCTATATGTCATGATATGTAATGTTACAAGAACTGATAACGCAACCAGTAAACCAACATGTCCTTCTAGATCCACTTCAAAGGTTCAATCAAAGACGGGTCGAGAACAGGAAGGATTAAAAGAAGGCAACAACATTTCATCCAGATTCATTCTTTCTCCTTTTAATTGCCTCACGAAAATGAACCAATGGAAAATCAACATATTTAACTCAGCAATCCAAGTTTTCAAACAAACTCCACTAATATCTGAAATACATTAAAACAATACTTCATACAAATTAATTTGACACCACACAGAACCACATTTATTTCAATCCATTACGCAAATCAATAAGGATATTAAAAAAGAAACGGAACAGAGCCTCGCCTATGCCTGATCATGTCATACAAATAATGGTCTCTATTATTGTAAAACACCATCCTCACATATACATCGGAGCTTTCGCTCTTGCCAATATCACAAAAACTGATCATTGTTTTTTTTATTACACATCTCACTACTAAATCTGAGCGTAGCGCTTCACACCAAACTTCACACTCACACCATCGCTCCTCTCGCTCTCCTCAAAAACACACACAAACTCTAATCAATCTAAAAGAATCCCCCCAGCTCATTACAATTTTCCTCTATTTATTATCCACTCAAATAATTCTCCTAAATTATCTAACAAAGTTTCCTATTTTTTTCTTCAAGAAAGAACATAATTCTTCTATTCCGTTTCTTTTCAAGCACACCTAAATTATCAGCTCTATCTCAAAATCCAAAATAAGCTAATCTCCTATTTATTACAATAACAAATTATTTGAGGAATCCAACCTCCTCAGTAAATTGATTTTTTTTTTGACCAACAGTAAATAAATTTCACTGGATTTAACCACAACATGTGGACAAATCTCCACATTGTTGGCTGGGTCTAGATGCTCCTGCATCAGATATCTGCTACTGATGTTGCACTTCTGTACTCTTAGTGGATGTTAAATCAAGGAGAGATAAATCAATTGTCGCTTGAAGCTCATGAGTAGGACTAGTTATAAATGGTACTTTTATCTCTTAACCATTTCTGCTTATGCGTTAAAGTGATATTAATTTGTTTATATATTACACCATGGATGTCTGAGTTATCATTTGGCACTTTTGTACGATGATAACCATTTGTTTATGTTTAGTATATGAATAGCTCATTTATGCGATAAGTTTTCACAACTGTTTCGTCTAACTTCTTATACGAAGTAGTTTATCTTTATTGAATTCCTTTCTTACGATAGCTGAATGATCTTTATTACCAGTTATTGTTTGAAATCTTTTTAGATCGCATAGAAGAAAGATCACACCCCGGGTTAGCATAAATTTTGATGTTTTTCTGTTTATTAGAATACAATAGCATAGCATTAGATTAGAATTAGGATAGAAGTATTCCATTTAGAACAGAAATACCTATCTTTCTCACACACACACACTGAATTGGGAAACTGGTCCCATATCCCCAGTCGAACCCGCTATACCAAACGGATAAGGAGCTGCCAACCAAGGTCCAGATCGGGCGGGTATCCCCCTTGTTGTTGACCCGATTTTCGGGGCCTTCAACATATTTGGCGCTAGAAGAAGGGCATGAACTATGAATGGCAACTAAATCCAAATCAAAATACCATTCTGAGAGTAAATTGCCCTCACCATCTCCCCCGACTTCTCCATTACACTTAAATCCAGAGTTAGAAGTCGCTAGAGCATCAACCGCTGCTACAAATCCTAACATTTCAGAACAATCTGTTATTGAACCTCCTGAAGTCCAATCTCTGATTCATAAACTTCAACAATTTTCCATTTCCCCTCAAATATCTGATAAATCTCAGGGCAGTGTGACTTCGCAGTATAACCCTGCTCATCCCCTAACCAGATTAAAGAGTGAAAAGTTTGGTGTTCGGCCAACCGAATTACCTCTTCCCAAAAGGAAAAGAGCAAGAAAGTCACCTAAAGGGTCCGACAGCGAGACTCTTTCATCAACATCATCCATCTCAACCTCTCCATCGCGAAGTTAACCATCCACTCCTCCACCCCAGACCATTATCAATCCACCTAGTAGAATCCCTACAACTCTTCCTCAATCATCTGTGATCATAATCACCTCATCTTCCCAACCACAGGGATCATCTTCTGCAAATCTCCCTATTAGCAGTTCAGCAATGGCCCAGTCTCCATGGAACAACCCTGGGGTAGTCTTAATGCCTGCACCCTTGAGTCAAATCCCGGCCCATCCTGAGAAATGGTTGCCTAAGTTCAATCCCGAGGCAGGCATGCTAGCAGAAGAGCACATAAACAACTTTATGCTATCCATCAACCTCAACGGGGTTACTAATGAAGATGTTGTTGTTCGACTGTTTCCTTATACCCTACAAGGAACAGTCGGATTGTGGTATTTCTCATTACCCTCTGGATCTATTATCAGTTGGGACATCTTCCAAGACCAATTTCTAACCAAGTTTGGTGATGACAGGTCTACAACAACGTTAATCAACGACCTATCCATCCTTAGGGCAGAATCTAGAAAACCGATCAAAGATTTCAATCTATGTTTCAATAAAATTCTAAACAAAATTCCTACTGCTTCCCAACCCAGTGCGGAAGTGCGATGTGAATGGTATATCACTGCATTACCATCGAACATAGCAATCTTCGTGGACAAGGCTAATAAAGCAACCCTAGCCGAAAACATAAAAGAAGCCATAGCAGTAGAGAAATGTATAATAGCTTTAGAGAAGAAATCCGTGATAGAAGAACGGAAGTCTAAGAAGGTCACCTTCAAAGAAGAGTCCAAGAAGAAACAAGCAAAAGATCCATTTGATTTGGAGGGATTGCAAAAATTTCTGAAGACCATGTCCAATGAAATGGTCGACATAAAAAGGCAAGTAGCAGAAACTTCTTCAAAAATGCCCTATAAAGCTTTTAAAAGAGGCCCGTAAATGGATTCAAGGCAACCCAATGCTATAACAAGTGCTGAATCCCAGGAAGAGGAAGAGAAAATTGCCACTGAAGGGCAAACCGATGATGAAGAAGCTGTAGAATTACAAGGAATGTGGAATTTCATCCTCCCACAAGAAGAAGATCAAGAAGTATTCCCAGTTAACACACAAAGTAGAAATCAGCTTGATCCTCCCCAAACTACCCCAAAACCAAAGACTGCAAGCTCTGCAACAAAGGATAAAGTCGCAACAAAGAAAACGACATCTAAAGTGACTCAAACTAGCCCAGTGCAAACAGATTCACCTACTCCATCTAAAACGCTGATCGTTTCGGATGAAATGGAGTACAATATCATAGAAGACATGAAAAAGACTAGGGCCAACACCACTCTGTACAAATGGAGCAAGCTAAAGCATCAACAAAAGATAATGATGAAATAATTACATGTTGTGCCAGTTGCACCTTTGCCTGCCACTGTAATTTCTCAAGCTTCTCAGAACATGGGAAGACCCCCAACTAATACGACTAATAAGATTGATCCAAACGACATTGCTTTAATTGGAGGTAGATCGAGATCTCATACTCCCCCTTTTCTCCTTACTTATGAAATTTTTAACAAAAATGTACATAATTGTTTAGTGGATTCAGGTGCTTCATCGAATATTTTACCGAAGTCCATATGCACCAAATTAAACGTTCAACCACAAAAATCCGTTGTTCGCATAGTTCCGCTGAATCGGTCGCAAGTCGAAGTTATCGGTGAACTAAATCAAGTAACCATAAGGCTGTCATCCAACCCAAAGGTATGTCAAGTGATTGATATTTTAGTGGCTAATATCCCTAAATTTTATGGCTTAATTCTTAGCAGGGATTGGTCAGAAAAACTGCATGGATACTTCTCAACTGACTGGTCGCATATGTGGCTGCCTTACAATGGTAAGCCAAATCAATAAAAGTTGAACGAGAATTACATCAGAAGTACATAGTAACGGAGTTAGAAGGGGAAAATGAACCAGTAGCATATAACAGTAGCATAATTGGCAATTATTCAGTAGATTCTTTTCTCGGCAATTTTAATGCTCATACGTCGCCATGTTTAGAACATTCCGTCTTATCCCAAGTCGGAATTTTTCTCAAACGGATAGTTCAAATGTATCAATTTTTTAGATAAACCTGTAAATAAATCTTTGTTTTGGAAATTATTTTTTGATGGTTCTAAATCTAGAGAAGGAGTAGGAGCAGGATGCGTGCTAATTAGTCCAGAAGTAGACAAAATCATGTTAACATGCAGGCTCGAATTTGATTGTACCAACAATACAGCAGAATATGATGCTTTAGTTCAAGGGTTGTACAAAGCAATCGGACTAAACATAAAGTATCTCCAAGTCTTCGGAGACTCTGAAATTGTAGTCAGACAGGTACGGAATACTATACATTGCCTGTCAGGTCATTTAAAACACTATCAATCTTTATTTCAAGATCTGACTGAGCATTTTACAGCATTCAATATTTCATCAATTCCCAGACTCCAGAATGCAAGCGCTGACCTTTTAGCTAACGT